>CM053792.1:321622103-321774603 GCA_028749045.1 Cupressus sempervirens | reverse complement strand
ATGATGCATCTAAGAAATTTAGAGTCTAAGTAATCTATTTGCATATAAACTGAATCCATAGCACAATATCTGATCGTCTCAAAACAATGCTACTAACCATCAACATAAAACTAGTCTAATAGAGTTCGACCATGATAGAAATAATAACAACAATGTGTCTAGAAAAATGTAAACGAGGGTAGGCACTACAGTTGGCTAGGGTCATTTACAGATGGAAAGAAATCACTCACACATGTCATGAAGGGTGGATGTTTTTTTTTGGGAAACCTTGTAGAATAATTATGGTTATGTGCTGCCTTTTCATTTTAATCATTGAATTTTATATTTTATATTTTATATTTGGTAACTCGCAAACCTACAACAAGGCTATGTCATCTAAAGAATTGGTGGTCAAGCTGGGAGAAAGCATAGGCACTAGCGATCTAATTAAACCAATGGGTGTGGAGGAATATATCCATAGCAGTGAGACAATGATGGTTTACTTGTAGGAGGGAAACCTTTCACCATTTATGAAGGATATGGTGAAGCATGATGTGAATGTCTCGATGCAATTCTTTCAGACTTAGAAGGATAGAAAGTTGACTTCCAATGGAATGGAATTTGAAATCTTGGTGGAATCCATTACAAGGGTTCAAGAATTTTCTATAGAAGGAAAAAGTTGGCAAAGATAGGCCAAGATTAATGAGGAAGCCAGTTTGTGGAAAATTTTAAAACTCAAGGAAGGAATGATGTGAATATAGAAAGGGTTTTCTCAAGAAGCCCTTCCTAAGCCTTGGGACAACATCTACTATGCAATTATGTGACATATCACTCTAGATGACCATTTTTACGTAATCTATTATTACCACTTCCCTATTTTGAATCACTTCAGCAATCTTGACATTTCCTTCTTATTTATGTTATTGCATTCACTGGAAGATTGTATTTGTAAAGATAGGATGAAACATGAGAAGGTTAAAACTTTCTACCTTATCAATTAGGGGCTTATGAACAAACTGTTTATCCAACATCTAGCCCAAAAGCCATTGATCTTGGTTAACCCTCTAGCCTCTATTAGACCTCAAGTCTCCTTGGACCCTAGCCCTAGTCCTAGCCACTAAAAATTCAATAAAACCCCTAGCCCAAAGGTAAAAATTGATCTTGAGGTTAAAATTAGCCTCATAGAGTTATATTTAGATACTAGGAAGGGTACACAGAGTGCTACGAGAACCAATATATGTGTCTAGGTGGATAATTTATGTCCCCCCCAATCATGATTCCACCTCTAAGTCTTATGAAAGTGATGTCAAACTTGCAAGAAAGAAGAGACTGGCTCGAGACACAAAGCCTACCCCCAACCCTTTGAGCCCTTCCCATATCTCTAACATTCTAGAGGCTACCCTAGCTAGAGGCAAGGGAGAAGATATCACATCCCCAAGGAAACAAACCGAAAAATATACTAGGAAGAATGTTGAGCATAGCCATAGTAAGGTGAGAATGGAAAGGCTCAAGGAGCCTATGAGGGACCTAGCTAACAATCAAATTGGTATTTGAGAGATATTTGAAACATTGGTTGATTTTTGCACCAAGGTCATACACTCTATGGCCATAACCCTCTACTTCTTGCAAGTGATTAAAGAGGAGAATGACCTAGGCAAAGCTATCAAGACAAACTAATCCATCTATGGGATTTCTAGCAGAGGACCAGTTGACTAAAGACCATCTTGGAAAAACTAGCTAAGGTGGAGGGGGAGGATGTAGATAAGGACATGCCTAGAGAAGAGAGGGAGGACAAACATGGGTAGGAAGAGGGAAGATAGGCTTGGTTCTAGTGTTTTTTTTTAATTTTTTTTTTATGAGTTTTCTACCCCACAGTTCTTATTTTTAATGCTTGGGATGATTAAAGGGACAAATAAAAATGATTTTTTTTGGTGGCGTTGGTCTATTTTATAGCCTTTTCTTCATATTAGTTTAAGGACTAATAGTATTATTAATTATGCAATACTTATATCTAGTTTTTTGAAGTTTAAAGTTGGCATTGGATAGATGATTGGGAGGTAACCTCCGACTGATTCTTTAGCCATGTTTGTACTTTGGGGTCAGCCCCCCCCATCTTTTTGGATACTATATAATACTTCAAAAACTCATAAAATATAAAAATAAAAGGGTGGAGGAAATACATTTATAAACATTGAATTTCAACAAAGAACTATATCATATGACACGAATGACCATATATGAGTTCTAATACAAATGTAAAAGTAATTTACAAGCTACACATATTAATAAATGTGAGAAAGGGAGCTAGTCAATATTATCATAATGACTATTTGACAAAATAATGCAAGTATTAAATTATTGAATCATTATAGCATAAATTAAGATTTTATTAATTAATGGATATAATAAAAAGTATGCATTGTATAATACAAGTGTGCATATGCATTTTACGAATCAATATATGTTAATCAAGCTAACCTATTTACCTTTACCAAAATTGAAGCTAACTTAGGAAACTTATTGTCATTCTATCGTTTGCTACAATTTCCATGTTGACAAGCATGTCAGCCAAGTAATTTGATATATGTTCTTTGATAGATACTGATATCCTATAACTTCTGACCTTAATAAATAATATCAAGATATATAAGTTCTTTACAAAGTGATAAATAAATAAATTTAACTTTAAAACAATTTATAAAGAAAATTCTAATATGTGTTGAATCATAACTCGTAAAAAATAATTAGATTTTGTTATGTATTGTAGACACAATATAAAAGAAATAATTTACTATGCATTAAAATAATAGAATATTAATAAAATATGGATAATGATATACTCCTTTGTTTCAAGTAGTTTAATTCATGGTGTAATCTTGATTAAAGATAACATGGTTTCTAAGATACCAAAAACCTTATAAAGGTATATTTGTATTGGGACATTACAAGAACACTACTAAATGAGAGCATCGAGACAAAGACCAACTGTTGAATAACAATTCAAAAGAAGCAACCACTTTTTTAAGAAGAACTGAAATCTTTTATTAACTACTAAAGGACAAACCAAAGATATGGAGAGTAAACCACCCTTGGAGCCTTTAGACTACTACATACTTTATACATAACATCTTGTAATACATTACAACATTTCACATCTTAATAAGATGGGTAATTATTTACTATATATATGATTTTGTATGATTTAAAGGAAAATGGACTATATTATTTATGCTAACTATATTTTGATGGATGATGGTGCTAATCTCCAACTTGGAATGCCAAATAGATGTTTTTTTCTAGTAATTGTTGCTCCATAAGTTTCATTCATATCTATATCACCTTCACTTCTCCAATCAAAGTAGTGAAACATATGTCCTAGTGCAACATGAATAACTGCAATTCCCATGGAAGACCCGGGACAACCTCTCCTTCCCGCACCAAAAGGAATCATGCTTAATTCTAAATCTTTCATTATGTTGAAACTTTTATCCTTAAATCTCTTAGGTCTAAATTCCAAAGGTTCTTTCCATACTCTTGGATCTCTTCCTATGGCCCAAACATTCAATATAAGCCTTGTTTTTGCTGGTATGTAGTAGTCACGATCAGGTCCATTCACAGTACAAGCTTCTGTAGATTCACGTGGTATAATCAAGGGAGCCGGTGGGTGTAATCTTAACGTTTCTTTCACAACACAATGCAAGTATTCCATTCTTGAAATATGAGAATATGTCAGTTTCTCATCATCCTTTACAATAGAATTAATTTCTTCATGTAATTTTTTCATCATACTTGGATTTCTCAATAATTCACTCATTGCCCATTCAAGTACAGTTGCTGATGTATCTATTGCACCAATAAACATTACCTGCAAAATCAGTCATATAAATGAATGCATATTCAAAACAAATGTGGCACAATAACTAAAATAAATTAGGTCACACAAGTTTTAAGATATTTGAAATAATCAATATATGTTTCTCTTTCTAATGATTGACAGCAAAGTATGACCTCAAACATTCTAAAGATTTGTTGAAGAACAAATTTAAACTATATACATCAATAGATATAATCATAAGTATGCAATGCAAATTATGTATATGCATTTTCCAATTCAATCATCTAGTTCTACACTAACAGGACCACCCTTAAACATCAAGAAATTAAGCTTGGAAAAATAAATCTACTTTACCTATTTAACACTTTGAACCTAGAAATTTAGCCCTAATGACACTGACCTATTTACCTTTAGCAAAACTGAAAAGTTTTAACTTACAAACATGATTGCCCTCTTATCTTCTGCTGTGATTTCCATGTCGACGAGCGCGTCAACAAAGTCGTTCTGCCTCTCACTTTCCTCTGCGCCGCTCCTCCTCTTGCGCTCCGCACGGTCATCTAATATTTTGCTAAAAACTGCATCCAAGCGCTGGTGGACATTCTTCATACGTTGCCTCAGCCCCTGCAAGTCCAGCCACTCAAGAAAAGGAAAGAACTCGCCAATATTCACAGGTCCCATCAGATAAGCAACTTCCATCATCAGTTCCTCAAACGTCTTACCGCCGGACTGGAAATTGCTATTTGTGCTTCCCGTAAAGATCCGCCATGTCAAGTCGGATATGTAAAATGCAACGCTCTCGGTCACATTTACACCCACTCTCCCCTCCTCGCTCTTCTCCCACATCGTTCTCACCATCGCCACCGCCTCTTCCTCCATCACCTTCCCGAATGAATCGACTTTCTTTGAATTCAGCAGCTCCACTGTGCCTATTTTTCTCATGTCTCGCCAGTATTCTCCGTGGGGAGCAGTAAAGATGTCCCTGCCATTGTACAACAAGTATTTGCCAGCTGCCGAGGATGACCTGTTTGAAAAATTCAAGTCGTGGGTTTTCAGAAACTGTTTGGTCACCTCAGAAGAAGAGGCGACCACAACATCAAGAGAACCCAATTTCAAAGACATAATTGGCCCATGTTTCTGAGCCATCCGATGCAGAGTGCGGTGAGGAAGACCTCCCAACTGGTGGAGGTTTCCTATGATGGGCAGCGCTGATGGCCCCGGCAAACATGACAACCTCCCCTTGCTTTTCCTCGCCAGAAGGGAGAGAAACACAGAAAAAAATAGGATTCCAATGCTTATTGCAGAAACACTCATATTGAAATCCATTGTCAAGGAAATCCAAGATTAATCCAGAGTACTTGTTTGCTTTGATTGGGAGGGAAGTCTCTCTATATATAGAAGAGTCGCGGCGACTTCTGCCCTCCAATTATCAGAACATTACATATTAAACATGAAGTCATTGCACTGTCCCCACTTATGACAATGCCAATTTTTTCTTTAACCATTGAATTGAAAAGATGTTACCAACAGCATACGACCACTATCCCACGTGAAACGAACATTGAACACGCTGAAACGACCCCTTTCCCACGTGCAACGACCATGAAACCTGGTTTTCTTTAAGAAAAATATTCAAAGTTTTAATTTGTCGTTTATTAACTATATATATTTATTAATTTTTTATATCTTTGAATCAAACACTCTTAGACATCTCGTGCTTGGAAAGATAACTAACTTTGACTATTTAATACTTTTAGCCTAGGAATTAGATCTTAGTACGTGATGTTTAAGCCATCCACTTTAACTTTTTGTGAATTTCTTTGCAGATATGAACCAAATCAAGTCTTTTAAAATTCTTATTTAAAAAACAAAGTCATGTTTTAATATTATTTATTATTTATTAGTTATATTTATTACTTTTGTGTTTAAATCTAAATAGACTTTTTATCTCATTTCTTTCCACTAGATGTGAATGAAACTAAGTCTTTAAAAAAAATTTATTTAAGAAAGAAAATCATGTTTTTATATTATTTATTATTTATCAATTATATTTATTATTTTTTTGATGAATAGACCTTTTCCATTAACTTAAAATTTTAAAGATACATATTCACAAAAAAGGGGTCGAGGGATGGAATTTGGAAAACTTGGTCAAATTTTTGAGCTAGATCTGATAGAGTTATTAAAACTCTTAACAAGGCTATGATTTTGGGGCCATTCTTTTTTTCCTTTTCTCAAAAGCATGCCTTGTGTGTCATTCCTCTACCTGATGTGACGAGATCATTCCCCCATCTTGTTTTCTATCACCTGGTAGATAACTCAACCTTGCCTGCAAAATACCCAATTTTCCCTCAACACTTCTCTGTTGTCCCATCTGACAACCTTTTCTCACATCCTACATGTCTAGAATCTTGAGCCTTAACCCTACAATCACATTGGTTGGATGAGATGATGGAATGACAAGATTTCTTCGCATTTACGATAGACAACTTGTTATGTACCACAAGTGATCTTATGAAACCACTACTCTTGATCTGTGTACGGTCTCTGAGGCTCTTGCCATGAATCAGTTTGATATAGATCTCTAGGTTTGGCTTGCCAACCTTCAGAATCAATAGAAAATTGCAGACAATTATGCTACTAGGGGAGCTTAGATCAAAGCCCATCTGCATTGGGTGGAGGTAGGAAATCAAGCTTCCAAGGAATTTCTTTGTGCTTTGAGGGCTCATCATTCTACTGTGGGTATCAAGTGCATCTGTGAAGATTAGTAGGTTTTTACCGACCTGCCTAATATTCTCCAAGCTTTTGTGTGTCACTATGAGCAGGTTTCTATGGCTTAGGGGGGCCTCTATTATGTGTGATCAAGCGCTACAAGCCTATCTAGTTGTTACTTCCAATAGACTTGCTCCTAAATAGTACGTCTTTTGTGAATAACATCTTACTCTTGCAGACTTAAACAAAGCTATCTTATCCATGGCTGATGACAAAGCCCCTAGATGTGATGGATTCCCTTGTAAGTCTACAAGATGTTTTAGGATGACATTGGCCCTAATCTGCTTGAAGTATATCTTGAAGTTTACAATTATAATTCATTAGGAAACATTATCAACAAAAGGGAATATTAAATTCATCCCTTCAAGCTAGAGATCCTGAAGAAATTTGCTATTGGAGTCCCATCACTTTGTTGAATGTCTCCTACAAGATCATTGCCAAAGCCCTCTGTCTTAAAATTTGACATTTGCTCCCTTAGATTGTTCAACCTAAACAAATTGGCTTCATCAAGTCCCATTATATCTTGGACAACATCATTGTTGTCTAGGAAGGAATGGAATGGGCCAGGCAGTCTAAGTAGTGGGCCTTTTTCCTAAACATTGATTTAATCAAAGAATATGACTGTATTGAATGACCCTTTATTCTTACTATGCTTCAAGCTTTGGGTTTTGGCCTAGTTTTTTGTCAATCAGTGTGGACACTATTTGGGGATGCCTCTATGATGTAGGGAGTTTGGAGAGTCATACATTTAGACTCAGATCTAGGTTTTCTTAGATTTTTATAAGTTTTCTTCAAAATCTATAGTTGAGGTGGATTCCAACTGAGCCAATTTTGTTGGAACCATTTCAATTTTTTTTTGAGAGCTAGAAATTCCATCTTGACCTCTAAATTTCAATTTTAAAATATCTTAGGGGTTTTTCTATTTTTTCTGCTTTGTAATAACTTCAAAATTTCTTTCCAAATTTTAGAGATTAGTTGGTAATTAGCCTTTGTGGTTTAAAGGGTAGATGTAGGAAACTTCTAATTTTCTTTTGGAGGTTTTTTAGAAGTTACCAAAAATGGCATATTTTTCCAATTGTTCATCTTTTTGGAGTTAGGTGGTATTCAAATGGTCCCAGAGAAGGTCAGAGCGATTCTCAAATGGCCTACTCCTACAAACATAACAAAGCAAAGCATTTTCCATGTGTTAGCCACTTTCTATCGAAAGATTATCAGGAATTTTAGTAGCATTGTACCACCTATAACAAATTGTACAAAGGGAAGGGGTTTTTCCTAGACAATAGATGTCGAAGAAGGTTTCAAGTTTTTGAGGGATCTAAGGTAACTATAGCTCCTATACTTACACTTCCAAATTTTGATAAATTTTTTGAAGTAGAGTGTGATGCCTCCCATATTGGAATAGGTGTTCTTAGTCAAGCAGGTAAGCCTATAGGCTTTTTTAGTGAAAAACTCAATGATACAAGGAAAAATTACTCCACCTATGATCTAGAATAATATGCCATTGTTCAAGCATTATGCCATTCGAGACACTACTTAGTGCCACAAGAGTTTGTGTTATTTACTAGGGTAAAAGTACAAAGTTGTTTACCATTCAGGTTGACTTATCAGTATGAGTATTTCTATCTAAAAACAATATTGTTCAAACATATGATCTTGATAAATTTATTCTAGTTAAGTTATATATGTTCTCACACTTTTCCAATTGAAAATGTCTGTTAAATGCATGTTTTATACTAGTTAGTATCCAATTACTAAAGAAATACAATTATTTCATAAAACCTAGTTTTCAATAACTCTTACTAATTTTTATGATTTTTTTAATAACATATAAGCACCATTTTATAGAGCTGAAAGTCAAGAATATTCTCGTATAGAGTTTGTAGTGTTTAAATTACATATAGTATATTGTAATTAAAAAATTCTAGAAGTACATATTTTAACACTAGAGAAGATGTCAATTTTCAGAAAGAAAACATACTAAATCATATTTAAAAAAATTAAAAATTAAATGATGTTCTAGAGGAGAGAGTCCTCTTCTAGAATCTATAATTTCTCTTTTGGTTGGAATAGATTTATTTTGAAAAATTTGGTGGGAGATGAAAACTATCTATTTGAATAAGTTGAAATTTGAATTGCTATAAAAGAGGAAATATAGGTCTAATGCCAATTTTTATTTTTCATTTTTGTAGCTACATATGTTATCCATAACATAACCTAAAATCAAAGGGAAATAAGTTTATTTCCATGTAGTTTTGTGATGGGAACTAGACACTTAATTTCCAATATTTTTTGAAAACTAAAAGTTATCTTAAAAAAATAGGAAAATATATAATTTCTTATTCCAAATAATTACTAAAAATTATAATCCCAAACTTTATCCATTTGTACACATTTCATTACTTTACTTCATTTTTAAATTCTAAATAGTAATACTAGTTTTATGTCATTGAAGGTGAACAACTATACTTTTGTTAATCTTTTCCTTTGTAAAAGGTTGACACAAGTTTATGCTTTTACCCACTAATCACTTTGCTCTAAAATACATCAACACCCAAAAGAAGTTGAATACACAACATGCCAAGTGGGTCTCTTTTTTATAGGGATACGCCTTTGTTTTGAAGCATAAATCTAGGAAACAAAATCAGGTTGATGATGCCTTGAGGAGGTGTACTTCTATATTAACCACAATGGCATCCGAAGTCATTAGATACGATACTATTAAAATACTTTTTGTTGTTGATGATATTTTTGAGAAATTGTGGAACATTTGAATGGTTCAAGCATTGGTAGGATGTCTCATGTCAAAGGTGATTTTTTTTGTAGGATCATTACCTCTTCAAGGGAAGACAACTATGCATACTAGCTAGCTCTATTGGAGAAAATATTATTCGGTAATTCCATAGTGGAGGGATGGCTGGACACTTTGGAAAGGAAAAGAAAATACAGTAGGTGGTAGATAAGTTTTATTGGCCAAAGATCAAGATAGACATGACTAAGTATGTGGCAAGGTGCAAAATCTATCAAATGGCAAAGGGACATTCACATAATACATAGTTTATACATGTAATTGCCAATTCCCATTGAACCATGGACTAACTTGAGTATAGATTTTGTATTGGGTCTTCCACACACTTAGTGAGGTAATGACTCTATGTTTCTTTTTTTTGATTGGTTTTCCAAAATGGCTCACTTTAGTGCCTGTAAAAAGACTAATGATGCTAATAGGATCATCGAATTGTTCTTCTTAGAAGTTTTTTGTTTACATGGTCTACACAAAAACATTAGTTCTAACCATGATACAAATTTCTTGAGTCATATTTGGAGAACTTTATGGAAGAAATTGGGAACCAAGTTATAGTTTAGCAATGCTTACCACCCTCAAACTTATGGACAAATGGAGGTAGTCAATCAGAGTTTGGGGAATCTATTATGATGCATTGTTGGTGAGAAGCCCAAACAGTGGGACTTGGCATTACCCCAAGCAAAATTTGCTATAATAGTTTTGTTAATAGGTCAACAGGGAAATCTCCTTTCCAAATTATTTATGGTAGAAATCCTTTAGGTGTTCTAGATCTCATGCCGCTACCATTGGGTGTCACAATTAGTGATGATTGAGTGGCCTTTGCTAAACACATTCAACAACTCCAACAATATGTTTGGCACAAATTACAACTCCACAATGGAAGCTACAAGATTCTTGCAGATGCTACTAGAAGACACCAAACATTTACTGAAGGTGACTTGATCATGGTTTTCTTATGCTGTGGGTAGTTTCCTACTAGCACATATCACAAACTGAAATACAAAAAGATTGGGCCTTGTAAAATCCTTAAGAAAATTAATGATAATGCTTATGAAGTTATCTTACCTGACAATCTAGACATCTCTCATGTGTTTAATGTTGCTAATTTGCATAAAATTCATGAAAGTGCTCCAGAGGTAGCTGATGGATAGGAAGTGGAGTGGCAACATCACCTTCCAAATAAGAAACAAGATACCATTGCCCAAATTCTTGACAAACAATCTACTTCCACATGGCACAGTGAATACAACCACTATTTAGTATAGTGGGATGATTAACCAAACACTAAAAACACATGGCTATTTGATTGGGCAATGCTATAGTTAGATCCTTCCAAGTTGCACCACTTCACCAATAGTCACTTGCAAGAGTAGTGTTTCTTTCAAGAAGGGGAGAATGATGTAGGGAGTCTAGAGAGTCATAGCGTTTGACTCGGATATGGGTTTTCTTAGATTTTTCTGGATTTTCTTCAAAATATATAGTTGAGGTGAATTTCAACTAAACCAACTCTATTGGGGCCATTTCGATTTATTTTTCAAGAGCCAGAAATTCTATCTTGACCTTTGAATTTTTGTTTAAAAATACCTTAGGTGTTTTTTTAATTCTTTCTACTTTGTAATAAATTCAAATCTTATTTTTTCTAAATTTTGGAGATTAGTTGGCAATTCACCTTTATGGTTTAAAGGGTAGATATAAAAAACCTCGAATTTTCTTTTGGAGGTTTTTTAGAAGTTACCAAAAATGCCATATTTTTCCAGTTGTCAAAATCTACCAAATTTGGAAATTCCTGTTTTCTCTTTTTGGAGTTAGTTGTTATTTAATGGAGTTAGAGATCTATGCAAAAGGAGTTTCTGGTAATGAACAATTCGGAGTTTGAATCTATAATGAGTTTTTTCATGAGTTATTAAGTTCTCTATGAATTGAGATTGGTGTGCTACATCACTTTGCTTGCATCACCATTAATGGTCATCAATCAAAAACTTTTGGGCTCTTCAGATCTATTCACTAAGGTTTTCCTCTTCCATCTTCTCTTTATGTTTTGGCAGCTAAGGGATTTGGTTATTTGTTAGCCAATTCCATCTCTCGAGGTCTAGTGCATGGTATTTCTTTACCAGAGTTGACTTCTTAGCTAGTCAATGGCCACTTTGTAGATGATTCTTTACTCACTTTGATTGAGGATAAGGATAATATTGCTAATGCTTTGGAGTGTTTAAATACTTTTTGTCTTGCTTCAGGTTCTGTTATCTAATGGCACAAGACCCTTTTCTCTAGGAAATCATTTCTACTAGGCCCTCTTTGGTTGCAGCAATATGGATGGAAATGGGCTCAACATGGCAAAAAATTTAAATTTCTAAGCATTCCCTTTCCTTCTAAAGCATCTCCTATGGAGTCGTAGAATGTTGTGCTTGCTTGACTTGAGAAGAAGTTGGATTATTTGATCACTAAGCCCCTTTCACTTGTTGGAAAGTTTCAAATATGCTCCAAAGTCCTTACTGCTACTCATGCATGTTATTCTTCATGTTGGACTCCTCTAAAGCCTCATACCTTAAGCTTAAATTTCTTCTTAGGGACTTTCTTTGTGCCTCTGATGTTGTGCATCATGTCTTTCCTAGAGTGGCCTAAGATTTCTACTATTTACTCAAGGATTCTAGTGGTCTTGGCTTTCTTTCCACCCACGAGCAAAGGATAGCTCTCTATGCCAAATGGGTCATATGAACTCTCACTAGAGATGAGGAATGAGAACCTTTATTATGTCATTGTATTTCTTCAGGCTTTCTAATTAACTGTCAAGCATGGAAGGGGATTACTTTTCAAACCCTCCTTGTGACTCCAGAGCCTGTTCAAATTCAGGGAACTTTTGTTGCTAAAAATATATGGAAATCCTTGGAAGCCATTAAGCCTTGGCTTTTCTAGGCTGGTAATGGATTCAGAGATGGGCTCTTGATGAATCAATAAAACCTTTAGTGGTCACCCTTATTTTCCATTCAAGCAATGTCTTTAGCCAAAATTCAAGGAGCCAATGCTCTGCATTTGTTTGGCAGGGGCATCAAGACACCCAAAGATTTATTCTCTAGGATTACAATGAGCCTTCACTCATGGGAGGATTTGTAGGTGCAATTTAGGCTTATCCATCCAAATCAAAAGATAATTCATCTTCTAGTTTTTTTGGTTCCTCTGAATTTGTTACACAAACTTGGAATTTACTCATCCTACCAGTGGTGGAAATATTGGAAGTGGTATCTTGCCAATCCAATGGCTAGCTACAAGCGTAGGCTGGGGTAATAGTGGCTAGTGCCCAATCTTTTGATGGTCGATACCCTTAATCAGCATTGGCATTTGCATTCTTCTCATAAGACTTGGAGTTTTAGATTTGCCACTGTCTGGCATGCTATTACTAAGCCAAAGATTGCTCACTTTTCCTGGTGTCTCCTCTTCTAGGGCTTGCCTTTGGGTCCTTAGCTACAAAATCTAGGAGTTCTTGATCCTTGATGCCCCTTTTTTTGCAAATCTAAAAGCTTTCTACATATTTTTTTCTTTTGCAGAAGAGCTCAAAATTATTGGCTCTAGATCTTTGATTTCTCTGGTCCTTTTCATCCAAAGGCCTTCACCTAGAAAATGGTGGTTTTGGGTGATGCTCCCACAATCCCTTTTAGATATATTTATTGTTTTCATCACTAAATCTATGTAGATATTTTGTCCAATTTATTTCTATTAGACATGAAATAAACCTAGTTATGATGATGATGAAGATAGATAAAGTTGTATCTTTTTTTATGGATGGATATGATTTTGTTGAAGACATTCCAAAGTGGTGTGGAATCTATAATATCAAACTTAATCATAAAAAAATTATTTTATCTTATTTCTTTTTCTTACTTTAATTTGATAGAAAATAGTGTTTTACTAGTACTTATATAGACAAGAGATGTACTCATTACACTCAAAAATTTATATAGAGTATAATTTTATATGTATAGATAAAAATAAATTGATATGCTTGTAATATCTTATGTACAAAATAAAAATAAATAAATTGATATACTTTTAATATCTTATGTACAAAATAGTATGTTTTGATATACTTTTAATATTTTAATTTTATATGTACAGATAAAAATAAATTGATATAATTTTAATATCTTATGTACAAAATAGTATGTTTTGAATATAAAAATTTCAAAAATATAATTGTGATCTTAGGATGGTTCTTATTCATCCTATTTTTCTAAATTTTATACTTTTGGTGCTCTTGATGCTTTTGGTTAATGACATGGATATTTTATATCAATAGTAGCACAAGTTCTTTATATTCAAGTACATGAATTAGATCAACAAATAAACTAAACTTTTCACCAAAATGAGATGCAATGACTATGGAAATAATAGTATTTATTACGAATATTATGGATGGTTTAGAATCTCAAAGTGTAAATATTTTAGGGAAATATGATTTGAGATGCTCCTAGAAAAGATAGTTATATATTCTAACTTGAAATTATAGTGAGCTATGTAACATACAAATTTTATGTTCTAATTATTTTAGTTTTATGATTAAAAATATATATTTAATGAAGTATAAGGAAATGTACTTTAATATAGTCAAAATAAATTTTTTTGACATAACTAAAGAAATTAAAAAATTCTGTAAATTTTGATTATTATTTAAAATTGGTTTTAATGTTTATTTTATCACATCTTCATGAAATGATAAATAAATAACATTACATTAGGAGAGAATGAAAGAACTCAAACAAAACATAATGATGATACTAAAAATAACAATACAAAATTATACTACTCAAATGGTTCTAATTTTTTAATATTTATTAAGACATAAATTTCATAAGTTTAATATAGAAATAACAAAATAAACATAGAGTCTACATCTTCCATATCATTTGATTCTCACTTTATAGGAATAACTATATTGTTAATGATAGTAGTAATTTCAAATAGTTACATGCAATACAAAATCCTTATTAATAAACTATAATATGTTTTATTCTTAGTAATAATAGTTTTTATTTATTAAATCAAGTGAGACAGGGCCTATGCCCAATATTTCAAAATAAAATCAAGTCTTAAGAAGACAACAAAGAATAAATTTAGAAACACTAAAATCAACCAACTAAGTAATGAAAGGAAATAAACTATAACTATAACTATCAAGTAAGATGAAATCAATGATGAATAATCCAATCTAATAGACTAGATGAATAACCAAAGGACCCAAAAAAAGGCTAGTAGAAGACAACTACTTTACACAAGGAGGAATGAACACATGTAATGTTCATTTAGACCCTTTAGCTTATCCTAGTAGAATGAAAAGATTGAAGAACAATCAAAGATGATCAACAAAGAGATCATCTCCCCTTGGTTGTAACTAGGTTTTCTTCACATTTTTTCCCTCCAACTCATCTTGTATAGAATTGATGGACCGAGTAGTCTTCTCTAGAATAATGTTTTTCTAGGTGGCCAAGTCTTTAAGTTATTTATTTAGATGGGACTCATTTAGGTTCATTTTTTCTAGAATATTAAGAGTTTCATGTTTATTATACTCTATTGAAACATTTTTTTTAGTTTGTTAATTTGATTCTTTTTCTATTCTTAGTTGTTAATATTTTGAAAAAATATATCAAATCTTCCCAAATACTCATATCTCCCTTCCTCTGGTTCCAACCACCTCTCTCTTGTCCACTTAGCTATAATTCCTTCCCTATTAATGTTTCTATTAGAATTTGAAGCTAGATAACAAGTCATTTTCACAAAAAAATCTACGTGATATTAAGCTATGGAGATTGATTCCATGTATACATTGAATTATATTTTGAATTTGACCTATACCTTGATATTCCAAAAACCATGGTGCTCAATTCCATTTGTGTCATTGGTTTCAAATCTCTTTGAATCTAGATATGTAGATTCTTCACCTATTCTTACACACAATAAAAATGTGACATTGTTGTAGAAAAGGGGCTTGTGTTTGTCAAGCACCTATATAGAAATCAAACCTAAAATAAAAATTAGTAAGGAATGTAAAAGAAATATGAAATGTACCTATTCACATTTATTTTCAAGCCCTCATAGATGGACATGAATCTAATTATCCCATGAAGAGTGTGAATTCTTGTTTGAGATAGTTTAGGGGTAAATGGAATCAATCATTATAATAATGTAAGCTACAAGAGAGAACTCATTAGCTAAACTTATTCACACTAAACCATTCAATATAAAAGAGAGAGGGGTTTCCAAACATAAAAGTCAGTAGAACTTGAAAATTAGATTAGCAAAACCCAATAGGATGAAGGTATTCTAGTATTAATCTGAATTATACTAAGGAAGCATGCAAGAAAATCCTCTTTTATGAAATATTTATGAAATGTACATAAATTGAACCAACTGATTAAATGAAAAAGATGAGCTAGATGTAGAATAAACATGGATGAAATTAGTCTAATAAAAGTATACAAAATAAATCTATGATACAAGATTATTCAAAGGAAAAATACTAACCTCAAATATGCAACGAAAAGTTCTTTTCCACTAATATATTTGTAGACTACAACTACTACAAAGAAACTACATACAAATTTGTGATCTTAAAATAAAACCCTAAATGTCCTAAGAATATAAGACCTTTGGGTACAAGTCAATTTCGGTGACCTGAATGAGTAGGTTTATGAGATGACGAACATGTTCAAAGACCACAAAAAAAGAAACCCAAAGTTTTCCTAAAGCTCTCAAATATTAGTTTATGAATCTAACTTCATAGTCCAAATAACCTATTCCTACACAAAAGGAAAATTAATTTTGTTTGTTGGGAGGATTTTCCTTGGCCAATCCCTAGATTGAGGAAACAACCTTGAATTCAAATAATAATATTGATAAATGAAATGCTATCATAAAGTAGAGAAAAACCTAACAATGAGGAATATAATTACTTTTTTAGTTGAGATTTAATTTAGTATGTGATGTAATGCCCTGCCAAGGGATCCAAAGAATTTTACTAATTTTTCCAAACAAATTTTTATTTTATTTTTTTAAACATGAAAGATAAAACCATTCATAACATTTGCGGAAGCAATAGCAACAATTCAAATGAAAATAAAAATAACATATATACATAACAGGCTACATTCTTTAAAGATCCCTTAACGTTGTATCACATCTAAATTAACTATTCATCTAACATCCCATCCTTATAAAATAACAATGATACATCCAATGTACTTAAACAATATACAAGTGTCCTTTTGTAATTATATTTTAGTTTAGCTCAATCATCCACTGTACATATCGCATGGTATGAAAAGCTTAAAAGAATAAACATCCAACTAAATAAAGTACATCATCATCATCTAATATTAATTCATGATGCAATAACATAAATGAAACCACATATCATGCATGATACATCATCACAAAAGATATAAAAATCCATCACAAAAGATAACCATATATTACAAACATAAATAACTAAGTGCACGGTTCCTCCCAAGCGTAAATAGTTTCATTAGACCATCGTGGATCCTAGCCATCCCTCCATGTGTAACATTCCAAAGCACTGAAGAGATCATTGGTATTAACATAGTAAGAATGTCACTCCTTAAACATCCTACTAACATGCAAAGTAAAGCATAATAAATCATCAACTAACATATGCAAAGTAAAGCAAATCATTAATATAAGAAACATACCAGTAAATACATCCACCATAAGGTATATTACCTATCATAATGCTCCAAGAACATAATGAAGAATAAATACTAACCAAGGATACTCCAGCCACGGTGTCTCAGATGGATCTCAAATGATAAGAGTGAAAATACACTATCACCGACCGTGTGGAACCTAAGTGGTCCACTCCCACCGTACTGAGAAGATAATCTCAAGTCCTAAACAGGATATCAATTCACGAAGCACAAATCTCTATAAGTCCAGGAATCCTAAAAGTATACTAACTCAAAAGTTCCAACACACACAAAATTGACATCTAATTCCCAGAGGCACACAATGACATGTAGGAAACCTACTCTGCAAGCAGGAAAGTGTCATCGCAATTATCACGTACAAGTTACCTTGGAAGTTAACTAAACTCCACGGGTCCATACTGATCTCATGTGGCCACTAGTATCCTCTCATACTGACGAGGTATACTACGGAATGCACGGTCGCAACCATGCGTTCTCACTACTCCCATCCTAGCCTATACAAGCACTGAAGGCATGGGCGAGAACATCAAAATAATTTTCTTTTTAGGTTCATTTAATCTCCATTTAGTGTGTAAATGTTATCACTTACTAACCAAACTTACAATGAGTTACCCTGGCAGGCACTTAGGGGCCCGACCCCCATTGCAAGCCACTTCCCGACACTACAAGTAGATTACCTACCCTAAGCTCATGGAATCATAAATCTTAAAATCATAAAAGATAATCCATAATAAAATCATCAAATATGGATAAAAGCATCAAATATCCATAATAAGAATCATCAAATCTCCAAGATAAGAATCATCAAATCTCCATGAGCATTAAAAAAAGCATTCATAGAAAATCATGACCACAACAATTCTCTATTGGCAACTGAAGGCATCACTGATAATCATAAGTATCAATTGGTTCTCAATAACCAAAATATATCTCAAGATAAATGGTTCTCAACAAGTAACCAAGAATATCTCAAAATCATACTAATCGAAGACTCCAAAATAGTTGAGTCAAACATGTCAAAACATGACATCATCAAGAAATAAATCCACATTTCAGTCTCATCATGGTGACTAGAAAGTAATCCAACGATAACTGATTGATGACTCAAAAATGATTAGCTCAAGCATCTCAGATATATATACATCTCAGCTTCACACATGAAGACTGATGAACAATAACAATCAGTAAATACAAACATTTCATAGAGCATACGATCACATTACCATGGTTGGGCTTATAAAGATCGAGACCAAATAAGATCAACATGTCATCATATCTCATAACCCCCGAGCCTTTGGTAACATCCTAAAACTAGTCAACACTAGTCAATCCAAAATCCAAAACAAGAAGCATATAGAATACACGATGCAAACACATGTTTTGGTTTACTAAATTCACAAAGTTGAATAATGTGTAGGGGTTTTCTGTTTTCTGTTTGCAAGTATACTTTTAAGTGTATAAAGTTATCATTTGACCTACAAGTCAACTCATTTGTTCCCCGATAGCATTATCTTTCTATTATTAAGAATTACATTCTAAGAATAACTTAAGGATAAATATTCACTAAACTGATCATCATTGACCTTTAATTAAATTGCTTTCTTTATTTAACTAAGATCCATATTCTAATTGATTGACTCACCTTCATAAATCAAGGATCATTATTCATTTATAAAAGAACCAATTATCAAACTAAGAAGAATTATAACTTTATTAAAATGATCAATTAAATCAAACAATTAACATAGGTACACCATCCATGACCTATTAACATCTAATAGTTTCCAATTCAATAATATTAAGTCTCACCATTAAAACATCTAAGGTCGTTATTCAAGTCATGAGAGTACGACTTATCAACTTCGATGTAAATACTTCACAACTTTGCTAGAAGAATCCATATTAGCATATCAATTAAAACACTATTACATAACTTGATTATTAATTAAATCTAATTAATTCTAATTAATTTAATTAATAATTACATATCCAAGGCAACATTCCAATTAATATCAGTTGACTAATAACTAACTATAATTTTGTAAGTTAAAAGTCATCTATAATTTAGTACACAAATATTCATATTCATAGTTCAATAATAATAACTTGTTAATATTTAATAACAAACTATATTGGAAATCTATAATGACCACATTCGCCATTCTATTAATGAAAATTAACTTTTCTTTGACAAATCCGTATTATTGATAATCATTTAGTTAAACCTCATTTGATTCAACTAATTATCAATCAACTATATTCCATTTCATTAACATTAGGATTAGTAATAGTTTAATAACTAATAACAAGTTAAAATAAATCTAAGATATGATATTATTTATTATTTTTGCTAACAATGATGTTACTAGTAAATTAAATATAACTTCCTTAAGAATCGTTCCTTGGATAAGATTTACCAATAATCAATAGATAATCATTTGTCGAAAATAATCTTTGATGATTCTAAGTATAATGATCACCAATTTCATTAATCACAATTTCACTCATGATAACATGAATTCATTTCCATTGTATTTTTCCCCCCTCAATTTGATCTCAACTAAATTCTTAATACTATACTTCAATTATTAACTAATCTCAATTATATTGAACTTAATTGAATCAATTTATAATTATATAAACTTATCTATACTATCTTTCATTAATAATTTGTTAAACTTAACAATTATTAATAAATAATAACTCACTAATAATTTTAATATTCAATTATAATGATTGATATTTGAACCAATCAATGAATAACAACTCAATCATTAGTATCTCTTTTCTTTTAATTTTTTCTCACTTAAAAATCGATTTACTTAAATTGGCTAGTAACTAATTACACTTCTTCTACTATTAATTAATCTTGATTAAATTTGATTTAATTAGATTAGATAATAAACCATATAAAACTAATGCATATTAATAAGATTCTAATAAGAGAAGATTTCAATACTATCTTTGATTCATTTCATGCTTTGATATATATATTATTTTTGTGAAGTTTAAGCATAAAGAACTCTTAGTTATGAGAAATGGAGAAATATCTGTCTTTGAATAAAACAGTCTCAATATGACGGTCATATCTCCCTAATGAACCATTGGATCGGGCTAAAATTTAAATATGTTGGAGAGGGTCAAGTCACGCGAATACTGATCGGAGTGATCGAATAAATTCGATCACGATAAAAAGTTATGAATGATTGAGTTCGAGTCTATCCAAAGGGCAGCGATAGAGCAATTTGTGATGAATTAAGAATTTCCTATTAAAATAATTGTTCTCTAAATTTAACCATAAAAAAGGTTAGTTCATATGCATCTAAAAATATAATTAATAGAAAGATTACATCTAATCATTCGAATTTTTACCATAAAATTTCTATTTTAATTCCAAATCTTGTCTTTCTAATTTAATATAAATTCGAACCCAAACTCGATTAAAATCTAATTTCTTTCTGATTTGGAACTAGAGTTTTTCTATTATTTTCTTCTCAACCAAATAAAATATCTAGATTCCAATTTCAAATAATAGATTCAATCACAGAGAGTATTCAGACACATAAAATAGATATGATGAAGACAGGAAGAGAAAGAGTGCAAAAGGAATATGAGAATATCATGAGTGCACCTGGACACTGATGTTAATTTGTCATCCCTCAGAATTCCATAGAAAATCTTTTATTTCTCTATCATTAACAATTCTTCCAAGAATCCAAGCCGATCGAATCCTTCATGTGATTAGAAGTGCTAAAGGGAGCATAGAAGCAAGTAGAAAATATATGAGCATATGAATCTTCTCCCATGCATGTAAGCTTTGAAGCTTCTATTTTTTTAGCTTGTATCTCATGGCTTCCATTAAACTTGTAGCTTCCATTAAGCTTTTCATTTAAGCTTCTATGAATGCCTAAATATCAAGAGCTCTCAAGAAACCTTTGGAATACTTCTTGAAATCGCTGAAAGGTGTCACCAACTAGCATGGGTCTTTTCCAACTTTTTTGATGAGTCATAGAATTGTAGACACCTTGTGCTTAATTGATGCACTAACCCCCGTATTGTTGACACATGTAAATTTTCATTCAAGCTTGTAACTCCAATTTACTTTACTCTTTCTAATTTTATTTATTTATTTATTAAGTCTCATGCATTAACTTTAATATTTCCACTTTTCAATCTTAATATATTAATATTTTAATCATATGAGATTTAGAATCTTTTAATAATTTAAAATATATTTTTCACTTTCAAATTTCATTTTCCAAAACTTTATTGCTAAAATATTTATTAGCTTTAATAATAATATTATTTAGTCATTTATTTAAAAATGAGCTCCAAATATATTATTATTAGAATAAATATTGTCACATTCCAAATTTAATATTATAACTTTTATCTTTCAATTTAATTATTTTATTTTCAAATTTAATTATTTTATTTAATTAATTTTCTAATTAATTAAATAAAATAAATATTAAAATATCATATTAATTTTTTTATTTAATTAAACCATTAATTAAATCTTTTGATTAGGCTTAATTAATAAAAAATACTCCAAAGACTCACAAAGGTAAAAATACGAAAAATCCATCATAGCCAAAATACGTACAAATCAAACCAAAGAGTTTATGTCACGAATTACATCATCTGACGCATTCGGAGGGTACTCAACTTAGATACTTGTCCTAATTTTTCAATTAGAACAAATGACTTAAAGGGTTGGGATTTGGACTTGAGAATTTATCTCTCATCTTTTATCATTGAGATAATGTGATAGGGTACGCTCATCCTGACAATTCAGAGAAGTCGATACCTGGTACCTACAACCTGGATAAAAACTATGCATGTACAAACACAATATATACTAAACTAAACAGACAATGGTAGGAAGTGGTGCATCGTGTAGATCTCGACTAGCAGGTGACTACAACTCCCTTCTTTAACCACATCAGACACGCCATACAAAAGCAAACACGCAAGGCAAACACGCACACCATACACATGCAAGTATGGGGTAAGTATCCATAAGAAAGCACATATGATAATAAATCATCTTACTAATCATCATTATTAATTGAAAGCAGTGTAATAATCATCATCAACAATTGTGAACACTAAAAATAATCATCATACATACATGAAATGTAGAGTCTAAGTAATCTCATCACATAATAAACTGAATCCATAGCACAATATCTGATAATCTCAAAAGAATGTTGCTAACCAATAACATAAAACTACTTCTAAAAGAGTTCAGCAACGATAAAAAAATGTGAACTAGGGGCAGACACTACATCCACCCCCCCTAGGATTAGGCTTACTCCTAGAAGCCTACAAAAAGGAAAAACTAAGATACTCACTTTGCGGGTCCCATTGAACCCTTTTCCCTCTGTAAGGAAACATGTTTCTATTGAAGATATTACAACACCCTTAGAGCAATATGATTCTGATTTAATGGTAAATCGAAAACCATATCGATCCAACATTCATTTTTTTAACAACTACTAAAATAGCTACCTTAATTCATTCTAAACATTAATGATTGCAAAGATAAACAGAGGTTTACTACCTTGCAACATAGATAAAAGATACATGTTTTGCAGCTAGAATGAGTTTCAATTTTTAGTTTTGGCTTCGTTTAGATTTTCATTAAAAATTTTAGTTTTGAAAGCTAAGTGTTGAAATATATTAAAAAAATATGCAAGTAAAGTTTTAAGTTCTGTTTCAGTTCACCTAGTTTCAAGTTTTCAGTTTGAAAAAGATACACATGATAGTTTTAAGTTTTCGTTTTATTCAACTAGTTAATAACTAGTAGCATTCCAATATACCCAAAGCTCCCAATGTTGAAACTCGAGCTTTGATACCAAATGTAATGCCCCGCCAAGGGATCCAAAGATTTTTACTAAGTTTGTCAAACAATTTTTTATTTTTATTTTTTTAAACATGAAAGATAAAACCATTCATAACATTTGCGGAAGCAATAGCAACAATTAAAATGAAAATAAACATAACATATATACATAACAGGCTACATTCTTTAAAGATCCCTTAATGTTGTATCACATCTAAATTAACTATTCATCTAACATTTTATTCTTATGAAATAACAATGATACATCCAATGTACTTAAACAATATACAAGTGTCCTTTTGTAATTATATTTTAGTTTAGCTCAATCATTCACTGTACATATCATAGGGTATGAAAAGCTTAAAAAAATAAACATCCAAGTAAATAAAGTACATCATCATCATCTAATATTAATCCATGATGCAATAACATAAATGAAACCACATATATCATACATGATACATCATCACAAAAGATATAAACATCCATCACAAAAGATAACCATATATCACAAACATAAATAACTAAGTGCACGATTCCTCCCAAGCGTAAATAGCATCATTAGACCATCGTGGATCTTAGCCATTCTTCCATGCGTAACATTCCAAAGCACCGAAGAGATCATCGGTATTAACATAGTAGGAATGTCACTCCTAAAACATCCTATTAACATGCAAAGTAAAGCATAATAAATCATCAACTAACATATGCAAAGTAAAGAAAATCATCAATATAAGAAATATACCAGTAAATACATCCATCATAAGATATATTATCTATCATAATGCTCTAAGAACATAATGAAGAATAAATACCAACCAACGATACTCTAGCCACGGTGTCTCGGGCGAATCTGAAATGATAAGAGTGAAAATACACTACCACCCGATCATGTGGAACTTAAGTGGTCCACTCCCACTGTGCTGAGGAGATAATTTCAAGTCTCAAACAGGATATTAATTCACGAAGCACAAATCTCTATAAGTCCAAGAATTCTAAAAGTATACTAACTCAAAAGTTCCAACACACAAAATTGACATCTAATTCCCAGAGACACACAATGACATGTAGGAAACCTACTCTGCAAGTGGGAAAGTGTCATCGCAATTATCACATACAAGTTACCCTGGCAGTTAGCTAAACTCTACGAGTCCATACTTATCTCATGCGGCCACTAGTATCCTCTCATACTAACGAGGCATACTACGGAATGTATGGTTGCAACCATGCGTTCTCACTACTCCCATCCTAGCCTATACAAGCACTGAAGGCATGGGCGAGAACATCAAAATAATTTTCTTTTTAGGTTCATTTAATCTCCATTTAGTGTGTAAATGTTATCACTTACTAACCAAACTTACAATGAGTTACCCTGGCAGGCACTTAGGGGCCCGACCCCCATTGCAAGCCACTTCCCGACACTACAAGTAGATTGCCTACCCTAAGCTCATGAAATCATAAATCTTAAAATAATAAAAGATAATCCATAATAAAATTATCAAATATGCATAAAAGCATCAAATATCCATAGTAAGAATCATCAAATCTCCAAGATAAGAATCATCAAATCTCTATGAGCATCTAAAAAAATATCCATAGAAAATCATGACCACAACAGTTCTCTATTGGCAACTGAAGGCATCACTGATAATCATAAGTATCAATTGGTTCTCAATAACCAAAATATATCTTAAAATAAATGGTTCTCAAAAAGAAACCAAGAATATTTCAAAATCATACTGATCGAAGACTCCAAAATGGTTGAGTCAAACATGTCACAACATTACATCATCAAGAAATAATTCCATATTTCAGTCCCATCATGATGACTAGAAAGTAATCCAAGGATAACTGATTGATGACTCAAAAATGATTAGCCCAAGCATCTCAGATATATATATACATCTCAGCTTATAAAGATTAAGACCAAATAAGATCAACATGTCATCATATCTCATAACCCCCGAGCCTCTGGTAACATCCTAAGACTGGTCAATACTAGTCAACCCAAAACCCAAAACAAGAAGCATATAAAATACACGATGGAAACACAAGTTTTGGTTTACTAAATTCACATAGTTGAATAATGTGTAGGGGTTTTTTGTTTTTTGTTTGCAAGTATACTTTCAAGTGTATAAATTTATCATTTGACCTACAAGTCAACCCATTTATTCTCCGATAGCATTATCCTTCCATTATTAAGAATTACATTCTATGAATAACTTAAGGATAAATATTCACTAAACTGATCATCATTGACCTTTAATTAAAATGCTTTCTTTATTTAACTAAGATCAAAATTCTAATTGATTAACTCTCCTTCATAAATCAAGGATCATTATTCATTTATGAAAAAACCAATTATCAAACTAAGAAGAATTATAACTTTATTAAAATGATCAATTAAATCAAACAATTAACATAGGTACACCATCCATGACCTATTAACATCTAATAGTTTCCAATTCAATAATACTAAGTCTCACTATTAAAACATCTAAGGTCGTTCTTCAAGTCATGAGAGTATGACTTATCAACTTTGATGTAAATACTTCACAACTTTGCTAGAGGAATCAATATTAGCATATCAATTAAAACACTATTACATAACTTGATTATTAATTAAATCTAATTAAATCTAATTAATTTAATTAATAATTACATATCCAAGACAACATTCCAATTAATTTAAGTCGATACCCGGTACCTGCAACCTGCATAAAAACTATGCATGTACAAACACAATATATACTAAACTGAACATACAATGGTAGGAAGTGGTGCATTGTCTAGATCCTGACTAGCAGGTGACTACGACTCCCTTTCTTAACCACATCAAACATGCCATACAAAAGAAAATACGCAAGGCAAACACACACACCATACACATGCAAGTATGGGGTAAGTATCCATAAGAAAGCACATATGATAATAAATCATCTTACTAATCATCATTATTAATTGAAAACAATGTAATAATCATCATCAATAATTGTGAACACTAAAAATAATCATCATACATACATGAAATGTAGAGTCTAAGTAATTTCATCACATAATAAACTGAATCCATAGCACAATATCTGATAATCTCAAAAGAATACTGCTAACCAACAACATAAAACTAGTTCTAAAAGAGTTCAGCAATGATAACAAAATGTGAACTAGGGGCAGGCACTACATGTGATCTAGTGTGATAGCCTTGACTTAAATAAATAAAACTAAAAATATAGAAGTAAATACCTCATGAATGGAAAATATTTTAATGTCTTGATTAAGAACAAAACAACTTTAATGGATGAATAGAAGATATCTTCCTTGGAAGACAAGTTCCACTACTACCTTGAAGGGAGAACCTTTACATAAGAAGTAAATGATACATATTTTACGAATGCTTAATCATGAATTTTTTGAAAATGATTTCTCAATGTTTCATGAACAAGTGATTTATTGATCATCTATGTTAATGGATAGATTAAACAAATTAACAAGCCTCGTTATATACTACTTTTGGGATGAAAAAAAATCAAGTTGATTGGGCCATAAAATAATATAATATAAATATCAAAGACATGTTCAGACCTATGACCTAAATCTCTCATCATAAAAGTTGATCAAGTTGACCTATGCTAGTGGGTGTCCAAAGGAAAGGGGACTTTGAGGTCTTGGGGAAAGGGTGCAAATATTTAGGAAACATTGAAAGAGTAAAAAAATATGACCAAAGAGGTGATAAAGTAATGCTTAAAGGGCCATGCATAGAAATGAGTGATGATCTAGAAATTTTGGAAAGATTGGAAGAAGAAAAAAAGAGAAAAACTACACTTAGAAGGGATAAAAGGTCTCAAAATTAAAATATTCAATTTTCATATAGTACATAGATGTATTGAATAAACATGGATTCATTCATAAAAGTAATGAATATAAAATTTCAAAATCTTGGATTAAAAATGTATATATCTTTTTCCCTTTTAATGGTGAAGAAGGATGGATGTGGATCTTTGTTAAATTTTCTTTTGATTTTGTCCTGCCATGGAAGAGAGAAACTTTTATATATGATAGAAGATTTCCTTCGAATAGACAAAGACCTAGATATCTTGAACTAAGAGTATTGAAATGTTGAATCCATAAGATAAATTCATTTCACTTTAAATCACCAAAGGATACTTGCACATTGATTTGATTACATGAGCATGATATATTACTTATGATAAGATGTAGATGTTAAAATGAGGAGTTAGAATGCCCTTACATACTGTTTTCAAGATTGAATTTCTTAAATCCAACCACAATAAAGATATAGAAAATAAATACACATGCATTGGACTTGGATCCAATTTAAAATTACCTCTTAAAAGGTTGGATGACTTTATTTGACATTTGCTATGTACAGTCAAACTTAATTTGACATATATGGAAGAAGAGGTGCTTTCAAAAAGATGAGGAACCAAAAGGTTTCAAATTTTTTTTGGTCCCCCATTTCATGAAGGGTGAATGTGTAAGAGGGTGTATACCCTAATCAATCCGCAGAGTTTAGCCTTATGCTTGAATTTTATGATAATTTTGTTTTAGTTTAAATGAAAGAATAATCATCCTAAGCCAAACCCTCAAGAAATTTTGTTAGCTTCTCCTCATGAAGAAAAGAGTAATGAAACTAAACTCCAATCTCCTTTTTAAATCCATAGACTTCCACCTGGAACACAAATAAATTTGTTAAACCATATAAAAGTGGAAAGTAGAAACTAGATCATTTAATTATGAGGTTAAACAATCTATTTATACAAATCTTACAAGAGAAAAAATTTCTAAATCATTAGAAACAATCTTTAACCAAATAGGTTCAATTAGTGGGAAACTAAATATAAGGTAGGGAAAATGACAAGAAAAAACAAATACCTAGTTAAGTTTTCATATAAAAATATAAAAAAGAATAAAATACCAAAAGGTGATATTTGCAACCTCTTTCTAAATATAAAAAAAATTAAAATCATAAGAATACTTGTGGAGGTTTCTAGTCCATTGGTAAATACATAAAGAAATTAAAAATAAACTCTGGAATAGATGTTGGATGGTGTTTGATACACCTCTATGTAATAATTATAATGTTCCAATAATATATTGAGGAAATTATATTGTGATCTTGTTCTTAATGAGATCTAGACTTATTTTGGATTTTTAAAATCTCATGGTAGAAGCATGGGGTCATCATTTGATAGAATGATAGAACAACATGACCCTAATGTAGCTAAACTAGCTCCTTGCAAGCATAATATTGAATGTGTTACTACTAATTCCAATGTAAAGGAACCTATAACTACTTACATAGTAGGTGCAATTAGTGCCCTAATGAAAACTCTTATACAATATGTGAAATATTTAGTTGAGGGTGAACTTAGTCAACCTTTGAGGGACCATATTAATCGGTTGTATAGAGATATATGCATATATAATTGTGCTAATGCACTAGGTGACAATGATAGAATGATCAAAAGTTTTTTTTCTTCTAAAATCATCAATTGGTATTGATATAAAGGTAAATACTTGCACAATGTCATATAATTCATTTTGTTATATTTAATTTATAGATTAATAGATAACTAAATTATCATCCATTGATTATGATCAAATTTTATGGTCATATTATCAATGGTACTTGTAGTATTCCTCCATCCCCTTTTTACCCAATGTCATCAAGCTCGTAACTGTGTATCTAATAAATAATTTTAGTTCATACATGTAAGCAGTACATAATGATTCCACTTAGTATAATGCCCCACCAAGGGATCCAAAAGAATTAACCTAAAGTTTTAACTAAGTTTTCCAAACATTTTTTTAAAAAGAAAGAATAACATACACATCAATCATAAAATAGTGGAAGAAATAACCCAAAATCATACATAAGAAAACATAATAGATTACATTCCTTAAGGATCCCAAGATGTTGAGTCACATTTAAATTTAATCAGTACCAAGTCTAATAAATACCACATTGATCGAGTACAGCTTTGCTACCACTGACAAAGGTATGCTCTGATACCACTTGATGGGGACACAACCCAAGCACCGAATGGACACAAAAAAAAAAGGGGAAATTATATTAACTGAGAAAATAAGCTAGTACAATAGTACAGGGAAAATAAACTTCAAAACATGCCCTAATGGCTTACAATAGCATAAATTTAGAGATAATTTCTCCTTTCAGTACCTCCTCTCAAACTCCACTCCGAACTGCCTTTTACAATGCCAGAAATCTCCTTAAATAGAATCGAGAGGGTTAAGGACTAGGAGTACATTCTAGAAAGTGCTATTAGGCATCCATCGACCAAATAGAAGGTTCTAGAAGCTGCGTTAGAAGTTGGTGCAAATCTAGAAGAATCTAGAAATGGTAATCGAACTTCCGGGAGGCATAACTTTTGAACCGTAGCTCCGATTGATGAACCGTTTACATTTTTGGAAAGCTCTCGAAGTGCCCTATAGCCCTATGGACCAGCTTCACTCATCCCCCATTTTTTGGACATTTTCAATGTCATTTAATGCCCCTAACCTGACTTTGAAGCATTCTTAGGAGGTCTCCAAAACTCAAAAAACTACAATAACTTTCAAACCGTGGGGCCTTTTGACCTGATTCTTTTTCTGGAATGCTCTAAATTATAATTACATTCATTTGGCCAATTTACACCTACTAGTTCACCAAAAATGATGGCCCAATTACATACTCCTATTTTTTCAAGATTTTCTAGCACACTGATAGTGGAACTGTGAGAGTTGGAGCCTTTATTTGACCCAAATGGGTATCCAAAAATGAAAACACATAAAACAGAAACTAAGTCTAAGTATTTTTTTTGGGTGACACAGGATTGCCCTTATACCTCTGGATGCTCCTGCATCACACATCCATATGAAAGAATAATTAAAAGTCCAGCGTCTACTTAAATAATATACATTTGTTTCAAATGCCACTTAGCAATAAAATTTGGAATGCTCAATCATCCACTATACATGCCATAGGGTATGGAAGGCTAAAAGAATATACATTTATAAAATTAGAGTTACATTATCCTCCTTGGATCCATAATACAAATTACTTAATACCATAAATGAAACCATCCAACATAAAAGATATAATACATTCATCATGAGATAGAACCATCCATCATAATGATACAAAGATAGAACGAGATGAAATGTAGACATGGAAACTCTAGCCATGGTAGCAATGGATGAATCTCAATGGTAAGAGTAAAAAAGCACTACTGCCTGACCACATGGAACCTAAAGGGCCCACTCCCACCACACTAAGGAGAAAGTCTCAGGTCCTAAACAGGATATCAATCCAAATATCAAACGTACTCTCTAAGTCTAGGAAACCCTAAAAGTAATCTAATTGAAAGGTTCCAAGATAATTCAACATCTATAATTATCAGAGGCACACAAAGACACATAGGAAACCTACTATGTAAGTAGGAAAGTGTCATCACATGAATCAATAATAGAGTTACCTTGGTAGTTTCTTAAGACTATGGGCCCCTAATGATCCATGTGACGCACTAGTATCCTCTCGTATAGACAAGGCATACTAACAATGTAAGGTCACAACCATGCATTCTCTCTACTCCTATCCTAGTCTATACTAGTACTCAAGGCATGGGTGAGAACATACAAAGACTCTTATTAGGTTAATTTTATTCTTATTTAGTGTAGTGTTTTCACTTATTAAACTACTTACAATGGATTACCCTGGCAGCCACTTAGGCCCTCGACCGCCATTGCAAGCCACTTCCCAACATTACATATAGATAACCTACCCTAGGCTCATAAAAGTATAAATCAAAAAATTATATTAAATCACCTTAATCCTATACAAGTGACTGGAAAGAATCAAAAGATAATTCACAATAACACATCAATTCTCTATAAGCAACTGGAAAGCATCCCAACAAAATATTGATCAAAGACTCAAAATGGTTAAGTCAAATATGTCATAACATGACATCACCAAGAAAAAATCATACAAACACCTCAGTCCTATAAAAGTGACTAGAAAGCAATCAAAATACAACTGATCGAAGATTTAAAATGGTTAAGTCAAGTAGGTCATCCATTCACCTTAGTGTCACATAAGAACATTAGAAAGCAATAATAATCAATAGATCAACACACATCATAGAGCATACCAAACACATTACCATGGTTGAGTATAAAAGATCAAAATCAATTCATCATAACATCACACTCATAGAACCCCAAACCTCTAGTAGACGTTCTAAAATTGGTCAACACTCTAGTCATCCTAAACCCAAAACATGGACAACATACAGATAAACAAAGTGTAGATTTCATAGTTAGGTTTGATTTTGAAAACATATAGTCGAGTTAAATGTGAGGTTTCAGTTTCCTATTTCATATATGTTCCAATTAGATACGATTCATCATTTATTCATACCATTTAACCCATCTTAATATTTGGATAGAAAATAGAAATTAAACCTATTTGATTTTAAGGTAATTTCAAAAATACCTTAAGGATAAATATTTATTTAAATTATTAAAATATAATTTTTGGTTTTATATAAAATAACTTATAATTTATTACAAATTGAAGTTATTAATAATAATTAAATAAATTTTACAACTATATTACATAACCTTCATTATTAAATAGATTTAATTAAATTTGATTAACTTAATTAATAATTATACAAAAATAATTATATTACCATTCATTAATAATTTATTAAAATTAATAATTATTAATAGATAAAATTCATTATTAAAGTTAATAATTATAGTTAAATAACTTATAGTAAAAAACTTATTAAATAATTAAATATTAATAAATAATATTATTAATAACCTTATTAATAAATAATAATTTAATTAAATACACTTTGTTTTTAATAATATTAAATAATATTAAAAAATAGACAAAATTTAAGAAAATGAATAAGCGTATTTGTTTATGACCCACTAGTCATTATATATAAAATGGCTACGACCATTAAATCCTATGGCAGCACTGCCATAGCAGGTTGCAACAATAGTACCTATTGTGGCAGTGATAGTAATGTGGTCATAGATAGAACACAAGGGAGGGAAAGAAAGGTGGGTGGGAGGTGGTGTCCCCCACCCATTATTTAAAATATATTTTTTTTTATTATTATTTATTTATTTTGTTTTTAATACAAAACAAACCCCCTTCCATCAAATAAAATTTAAATATATATATTTTTTGTATATAATTGCCATTTTAGTTTGATAGGAGAAATACAAACAACCATTCAAATTTTTGTTTTAGAAATCTCGTATTATTTCAAAACCCTTTCTAGTTTATTCTTCACTTTTAAGATTTACTAAATGAGGGTTCTAACAATGTTTGAACTCTATGCATATAGAAGAAATTTGATACAAGATATCAAAAGATACAGAACAAAGTATAGATAGATTCATACACATGAAACTTGGAAAATAGATTCCACATACAAGATGTAGACAGGAATATCAAATTACATAATTCATTTAGTGATCAACAAACAAGACCCTACCTAAGCCTGATGCTAATACACAAACCTCCAAAAGTTTTGTGACAGAAATTTCTTCTCTAATAATCTTTTATCTTTCAAAAATTCTCCTTCCAAAATTTTCCGTCCTTCCCAAAACTTTGGTCCCTTGAAAATGAACTCTCAATTGGTGATAAGGAGTTCTCTCCTCAATTCGGGGCACTAATTATGCATTCACCCGAGAGGAATCCTTGGTCACTAGAATTTAACTCTTATTATCTTTTCTTTATATTTTCTATATCTTTTCCATGCATGTTTATTGAATTATAAAATAACTTTATTTAATTTTCACTTGACTTCTCTTTTTAATTAATTTTTTAAATTTTAATCTCATGCACACATCATACAGTCTTAAAACTTTTAATAAATTAATATCTTTTCACTTCATAATTTATTTTCAAAATATTAATTGATAAAATATTTATTAACTTAAATAATAATAATATTTAGCATTTATTTAAAAATAAACTCTAAATATATTATTATTAAAGGAAATAAATATTATCAAGTTTTAAAATTAAACTTATTACTTTTCTTTAAATTTAATTCTTTTAATTTAATTAATTCTCCAATTAATTAAATATAATTAAATATTAGAATACAATAATAAATTTTCATTAAATTAATCATTAATTTAATAATTTAATTTGACTTATTTAATAGGAAAATCACCAAAGACTCTTAAAATAGAATACGAAAACCCATCATAGAAATGCACATACAAGATCAAACTTAATGGTTAAAATCATGAATTAACATCATTCGACACATTCAGAAGGTAAACAACTCAAATACTTGTCCTAATTTTCTAGGACAATTGGCTTAAAGGTTTAAGATTTTGACTTAATAATTTATCTCCCCTCGCTTACCATTGAGATAATGCGATAGGGCATACTTATCCTGGCAATTTATGGAAGTTGATACTTGGTATCTACAATCTGCATAAAATCCATGCATTTACAAAGACAATATTCTAAGGTAAATAAACAATTGTAGGAAGTGGTGTGTCATGTAGATCCCAACTAGTAGGTGATTGCAACTCGCTTCCTTAACCGCATCAAAAATGCCATACATAAAGAAAATGTACATGCACACCATACACATGTAGTATAGGGTAAGTATCCATAAAAGACACATAATAATACATCTAACTAATCATCATCAATTATTGAAATCACTAAATAATCATCAAGCATACATGAACTATAGATTACCAAGTAATCTCATGATACAATCAACCGAATGTAAAGAAATATCTAAAAATCTCAAAACAATACTACTAATAATCAAGCATAAAACTAGCCTAAAAGAGTTTGGCAATGATAACAAAAATGTAAACTATGGTAGGCACACTTGGTATTTACCCTTGATTTGATTTAATCCCCAAGTTAGTTTTAGATACTATAGATAGTTATAAATGTGTTTACAACTTCTTCCTTTTGAATATAAAAAAGCTATTTGCATGAATATACAAGTTTCCTCTTCATGTGATTTTTTGTCTATTTCTTTTATTTCTCTATATTCACCTAAATACTTATTTTGAATATATATTTTATTTTCTGTTATGCTTTTTTGCCCTATTGAAGGCTTATTATTATTATTTAATTAATGCATCTCCCTAAAATCCTCGTATGAACCTCCTACTTATGATATGTTAGAATGGTAAATTACTTAATGATATTCCTTATCGATTCTCCCTATATTATTTATTATAACCCATAACTTTGTCACTCCTGTCTTTTTAATTAAATCTATTGCTACCTCTATTCAAGTATATTTATGTGTTCCTCATTTTATATTTCTTTTTCACACTCATCAATGCCCTCAATTATTTGTGGCCAATAATATTCAATGTCTTTTTAGATTGGTTGAGTATGTAAGACCTTTGTACTCTATTAAATTCCTTATTAATGTCCTCCTTTTTCAACCACATACTTGACATCTTTCTTATACCCTCTTGTGGATAACATCATTCTATTTTGCATGGATCCCCTCTATCTAAAATGGTTACACCCTATTTCTAACCCAAATGGTATAGAAAAACTCATGTTAAATTTATTATATTAGAAATTATCAAGACTATTATATATGTATGTCTATATATGTGTATCTATAAATAGATCCATATATACATACATACATACATATATACACACATACATACATATATATGTATGTATATATAGATATATAAATATGTGTGTGTATATGTATATATACATATCTCTCTATATATATCTATCTATATATATACATACATACATATACATATCCATATATAGATACATATATACACACACATACATATATATACACATACATACATACTTACATATATATTTATTTATATATATGTATGTATGTATATATATACATACACATATATATAGATACACACACACACATATGGATCTATAGACATATATAGATCTACATATATATCTATGTGTGTAATATATATGTATGTACTTGTGTGTGTGTGTTAATAATGATAGTTTGATTAGATACTAATTATATATTTATCATAATATAGGAGTATTATCTTTTAATATTTAATATCTCTTTTCTAATCATTTATAATTGTTTGGTTTCACTCTTACAAGGGTCATGAAAGTCCAACCTTCTTGACATTTTGGTCCTCAAACAATGACAATTTATTCAATTATCTTGATGGATAGTCAATATATATAGTACAATATAATAAAATACAAGCATGCATATTGGCTCATTAAGAAACAAAGTAACATGGACTAGACAGATGACTGCATGAAGACATGAAGTACACAGATGAATGCATGAAGCCACATAGAACACCTAAAGTGGAAATATGAATTTAGGAAGACATGGAGAAAACATGAAGTAGACATATGAATGCATATAGATACAAATCATACATGATGTATACAAACACTGAACAAATTCCTAATTAAACACTATAATTTACAATTTGTAATCATCTAGGGTTATGAAAATGATGCACAAAATATACTTCTTCTTTGTTCTTTGATTATGAACCCTACAACCAAAAATTGAACATAAGACCTACAATTAATTTACAAGCTTCAAGAAAATTGAGTCATAGTACAAGTCAATCACATATTAAGACCAAGAGTGGAACTTTTACCCCCATGGCCTTGGCGATAGGTGTTGGGCATCCATGTAAGATGGTTTGGTTAGGTAGACAATTGTTTTTATTTATATTTCATATCCTCAATTACATGAATTATTACAACAAAGGTTCCCTAATATTGTTTCCCTTAGCTAGAACTACAATAGGGTAGCCTAACATTTCTCCCTTTTGTAGGCTCCATAGGATAACTTCTTTATTTAGGGTATGGTTAAGTTGTCTTTCTCTTAACTAGTACTATAATAGGGTGTCATAGTCATTGTCCATTTATTAAAAAGTTATTCATTTATTATTATTGTAATATGGGTGGCCTCATGATTCTCCCTTGATTGTAGACTCCATAGGAAAGATATTTGCTATAGGGTTCCCCAGAATTTGTCCCTTGATTACATAGTAACTACATAGGGTGCCTTTCTAATAGTTTTCCCTTAACTACCTCCATAATCAAGTACCATTGATATTATTCCTTAATTGGATCTCTTTTAATTTGGTTTATTTATTTCTTAAATATGTAAATAATGATAAAAAATTATATTAAATAAAAGAGTGATTAGTAATTTTCCAATAATGATAAGTTTGAATTGTTGTTTCAACTAGGGTCAAACTTCCTCAAAACTTCATTGGATTTCATTTCCAATTCCTAATTGAATGTTGTTAATATTCTCCTAATTTTACCTTACTTTCTTTGATGATTTTCATTCTATTTATAAGTATAGTATTTCTTATATTTAATGAAATTGACTCCTTTTTGCTATCTTATGTCAGTGTTCCCATGTTTCTTTATATCAAAAACATAACTTCTTTCTCAACTCTTCTCATTATTTTTGAGCATTATGAGCTTGGCATATGTGCCTACATCCAAAGTTCTCATTGCAATAGGAGAATTCTCTTTAATTAAATTCTTTCTTATGCATTTCATCTATACCATGTAATTACTATTTTTGGTTTCTCAAGAGTTTATTGTTTATTGATGAGGTTTTAAATTTAGAGTTGTGGGTATGTGTAGGACCATGGTGTGCCAAAAATTGGTGATCTAAAAAATATGTAGTTTTGAAATACCTCCAAGCATTTCAAAATCTATTCTAAATTTTCTCTCAACCATCCTGATACCAAACCAAAATGTTAATACCTTTATAAGGCCTTATTATATCTTTGGATACCAACCCTATGTGTTCAATTTTAAAAACATCCCAAAAACTGTGTGTTTGGCTTGTTCTTGTGTGTGTTTTACTTCAAATATGTATTTGGCAACTTTTTTGTTTCCAAAATTTGATGAAACAAAAAGGGTTTCTTAAGAATGTTCTTATCTTCCCATAAATGTAACGCTTGTCAAATTATGAGTTTAGTAAGTAATTATTACTTATTTTCTAATAGAGTTACATATAAAGTGTTGATTGACATGTTGATTAAAAAAAACTATAACTTTCAAACGGTACAACATTATTGAAATCCAAAAGATGCGTCACATTCTATGCTTCTTCTACTATAAAGGAATAAAAAGAAAAATAAATTTTACAAAGATTTGAATTATTTAAGGTGGTCAGACACAAGATTTATTTTTTCTAAAGATACTACAGTAAAATATTCATAATTAATTATTTATGTATAGTAAAAATACCCAAAGATATGTGTCACATCTGGGCATGACTCTACTTTATATATCTAGAATATTATTAAAAAATATTATCATTTGATTTTTATTAATGTGGTCAGACATACATCTACTTCTTATTTTTGTCCTTAACGTTTTGAACTATTGTATTAAATTTTTTATTTTTGACCAATTAATTTTAAATTTTTTTATATAAGACCTAGTATTTTAGAAACTAAATTCAATTTCTTAGAGATTATTTTCTCTTAACCTTTTGATATAAATTTCATAACAAGTTTAAATTGGACATAAAGTTGACATAACCCTAATTTTCTAATTTTCATTGCCACTTAAGGGTATAGTTTGGTTGACCATGATCCTAGACATACCCTTGTTTCAAAGGAAGCTTCAAGTGATGTTGGTTTTTAATAATTCAACAATTCTCTTAGTGCATTCTTTAACTATTCTATGTATAGATAACTGAGTTGATCTTCATCTATTCTCATTAAGTATTATAATGAGGTTCTTTGGAGCTCCTTAACATAACTTTCAACTTACTTTTACTACTTCATGTGTGTTACCTTTTCAAGTTCTCTTGGGGGCTTCTTCTATATATATAATAATCTTCCCATCTCACTCCAATGATTTCTATTTTATTTTTTCCACTTTTCTACTTCCTTTTTTAATATTAAGATTCTCTATCATTTTCTTCTTTTATTCTCCCCTTGTTCCTACTCTTCCTCTTTTTTTGTATTCTCCCCATTTTCTACTATTCTCTCTCTACTAATACTATTCTTCTCCTATTTCAATTTCTTATTCCTCCCTATTTGGCTTTTTCATTATCCCCCTTTCTTTGTTGTGATATTCTCGTTACTATGCTCACTCTCCCCTTTGATTTCTTAAGATATTCTCCCCATTTTTGTCATCAATGACAAAAGGTCCTATGTGGTGGATACATTTTTCAAATACCTATTTATACTTATTTCATATACTAGCGAGATGAGTATCCCATGATACCTACAAGTTCATGAGTGTACTCATCTCAATCTTGATGTCTATCTAAAATGATTCAAGTTTTTTTAGTGTGTTGGTTGGTGCTTTGGAAGCTAGTGTATCTGCATTAAAAATGTGCATTTAGTTTATTCTTGTCATTGGCTAAAATTTGTGTTTTAATTCCATCACTCTAATAGTTCTATTCTCTTCCTCATATTTGATCTAATGAATAAGGTTTAGTATCACTCTGATTTTGGACAAATAGTCAATCATGGAATCAATGACATTATTATATTTCTCATTTAATATTTTAATCTCTCCTAGTTTTTTTTATGTATCTTATTTTATATATCTAGTGACAATTCTCTTTCTTTGTTCTACAAGATTTTTATTGTACCTACCCTTTTGATGTGGAGTTTTGGTTCATGAGATCTATATTAGGATCATATGCAATATCACTGGAAAACTTAACAATTATATTAATCATAATTACTAGTGTCCTCGCTCATTGTTTCTTCTCAAGTTCTCCTTGCATTTTCAACTATTGTTTATAATCATTTATGTCTTCTAGATTAATATCTTTGATCATTTACTTCATTAGTACAATGTTGGTATTTAGGTTCTCTTTTTCTTATGTTGTGTTAATATCAACCTCATAGAATTATACTTTATCTTTATGATGATGATGAAAAATATGTTCTATACCTATCTAGTCTTCTCTTCTTCTTAGAGTATTCACAACCTATCATTCTTGACATGCTTGGTCCTCTCTTCCTTTTCATCTAACCATGTTTCCTTTCAAACACTCTTAACACTAAATATATAGGCCAAGATGCAATCCTATAATAATTCTTCTTCCTCAAACTCTTCACCTCCCTTTAGTGGTTATTCTAGTTCTTCTTACATTTTTTGGGACTTTTCCTCTAACGGTTCTTCATCGGGTGCCTATACTAGTTCAGTGATTTATTCAATTTATCTTTATCTATTTTTGGTAATGAATTGAAAATGATGGTCACTATCATGACTACTTTATCAATTTCTTGTTGAGTCATACATTCTTGTGACCTCACTTGATCCTCTATGGTTTGTCCATCAACCTATGTAACCTATAGGGAAACCACCATTTTTTTGTCCTATTTGGCTTAGGCCTTAAGATTTCCTATTTGAATTTACTTATGTGATGTTGAGTCCTCTTAAGTCATACTTTTCATCTCCTACTTCTCTTCTCATGAAACATCTCCCTCCATTTGAGGTCTAGGAGTCTCATGTCTCCTTTTTTCAGCTCATGTATCTCACTCAACTCTTGTGCTTGGTTTTTCCTCTAGTTCCTTAGCCTTGGATATCTCTTTGAGTTTGTAAATATATGGTTCCTTGTTGCCTCCTTGAGAATGAAATTTATTTACATAGTTATCAATTTATAAAGTCATTTCTTTTAGATGTTGAGCCATGCTAACACACTTTTTGCAAGTTTGATCAGATAAGATGTTGATGAAATCCTCTGTGTTCTTGAATCTTATGTTGTATACTTGTATGATTAGAATCTTCTAAGACTTATTCAATTTTGGTCTCATCTTTATTAGGGAATATTATACCATTTTCTCATAATATTTAACTCCCTTACTCCAATTTTTATTCAATATTTTTCTCAATTCTTTGGGTATCATCAACACAATATCATTAGGTTTTCTTTCTATTACCCTCATGCTAGCTAATACAAAATTTATAGCCTTTATGTTACTTTCTTTAGAAAACCTTGAAAATATATTCTTAAGTATAGAACAATAATATTTCTTAATAATTATGTTCAAAATTTCTCCAATAGGGAATGGTTTGGATTTCTTCTTACCTTTTGTTGGTCCCCTTGATGCTTGTACCTCTTCCTCCTTGGTTGCCTAAAAAATTACAATTTCTCTAGATACATTATCTTTTAATTTGATCTCTTTAGCCTGTAACTGATCTTGTGGGGATTCCTCTCCCCCTTAATCCTGAGGCATTTGTACAAGATTAATTGTTATTTCCTCTTCCATTTTCTTCATATTCATCACCTTATATGATCTTGTTGTGAATGGATTACTTACTTGACTTCTAGTTACCCTATGTGGGGTTGGTTATTGACCCTTCTTGTTCTACATGATAAGAATGTTAATTATCTTTGTACAAGTTTCCAACTTTGGTAGGATGAAGCTTTCGTATGATGCTATGAAACATTCTATGTGAGGTTGTGCCTCTCCCATCTTTACAATGCACTTTTTAGTTCTTTCTAGGGAATAAATGTGCTATTTTAATTTTTCCACCAAGCTTATGGGCATCCTTTCTCTTTGAGTTATCACTTTTAGAAACGCTTAAAGTATTCCCATAGAATGAAATTTTACCCTTGCCTTCCTTTTTGTTTTTTGTATAGTTCACAAATTAGTGCCATTACCAATTGGTCTTGTCTTCACTTGATGTGATGAGATATAGGAAATTCTTTGCTCAAATAGAAAATCATACCTAACATTATAGATCCAAATTGTAGGGTTTGATCCTTATGATCATTCATGATCTTTAATATATTCTCCATTATATACTTGTATAGCATATAGATCAATTTCTTGTTGAAGATAAATTGCACTGATCCAAATGAAATGTTACTAGGGATATAGTTTTCCTTTCTAGTGTGGCACATTTTGTAACCCAAAGCCATGGCCATAAAGCTTATCTTAGGGTTTGGGATCTCATTTATCGCGCATCCCATTTAATCCCAAATTTTCTTCCCCCGAGTCATCAAATGTGCTTATCTTATTGATATCAATCTCATTAATATGCCAATATTGGATCCTTGAATCTAGTTATCCTATCAATAAGGGTCTTTTTGATCCTATATTTTTTATCCAACTATATATGATGCTCATGGATTTTGCATAAAATTAATCTTACCCATTCTTCATGGAATAATTTGGGTATTTCTATTGCTTTACTTAGCATGAAACTCTCTAAATATTTGTACTTGTCCTTTAGGGTTCCTTCCGAGAAGAATTTTCTATACATATCCCATATCTTTATTCATCTATATCTTATTTTTCAACCTCCATATATGAAATTACATCTTCTATGAGTAGAACATCATCATGAAATGATGATATTGTCATAACATCATATACATATTTTCCTTTCTCTATGATTACCTATTATGTAAGATGACATATTTGTCACCTATCAATCAATTTCACCTTGTTGATTTCTTCTTCCATTATTCTTGCATGTGTCAAGATTAGCTTTGGTGCAAGACTATGGAAGATCCTTCTTGCAAGTAATAATTTTTTAAACTCACCTACTAGATTTTATGGTTTTTCATTATAAAGGTACAAGTGAATTGAATGATGAAAACTATCTAGTGACTCTTGATCCTCATATTTATGTGAAAAAATTATAACATTAGGATTACAATGGCCAAAATATTATTTTACCTACCATAGTATATATGTCATTAATGCTAACTATCATTCTACAATGGTTACTTTTTATACCTCTTTATCTTTCATCAATAGGTTGTCATTTCTTGTATCATGAACAAATCATTTGCTTTTTTATCATGTCTATCAATTTAGACTAAGGAACATATTTTTTATTAATTTTTTTTAATCATTTAACCCCTTTAAGATTCAATAACTTAGTGTGTTTTTTAGGTGTCACCACTAAAAAATGACCTCTCAACCTTAGTAGGCTTTTCGTAAACTACTTCATTCTTGTTCATCCTTAGCTTGCATTTAGTAGTAGGATGACCTTTGTTTCCACTAGTCAACCAAACTAGTGTAGGAAATATATCCCTTCAGTGGGATGTATTCCCTTACGAGACCTCTGATTGTTTATGGCTCTCATTATGCAATATTATTTTTTATGTACATACTTGTTGCAATAATTAAAAAAATCATATATTATTTTCTTATTAAAATAATGAATACGTTATTGTGTAGTATGCTCATAGAGGTGGCACTTGTTGTAGTACCTTTCATAGGTGCACTTTTAAATAGCTCTAATTTGTCTAAACAAGCACATATAAGATGTGTTCCCTCTCTTACTATGGAAATTACATATGGGTTTGGTAGTACCCTTACCTTTTCAAGACATGCTTTTGATCTATTGTTGTTCAATTTCTTCTCTCTAGAAGTCTCTCCCTTCTCAATCTTTGTATCACCTTAGAAATAAAAATTGATTGTGGTCTTGCTTGTCCTTTAAGTCTTTGTTTGGCTATCAATATTCTTAGAGATTTCCTTTAATCTCCTTATCTTTTCATTTAACTCATTTTTGCTTCTTATCTCTTCAGTAAGCTACAACACTTTCTCTACTAGTTCCATAAATTGCTCCATATAAGGATATATGTACTCCTTTTTCTTCAACTCATCCTTTTTTCATTTTTGTTTCTTCATCTTTAACATTTTCTACTACCCATTAGCTAGGGCTCTAGTAACCTCTTGTGTCATCTCTTCCTTCTCCTTGTTTAGATAGAAAATGGTTCCCTTTAGCTAGTCATTCATAGCCATCAAGTCAAAGATGGCTTTTTTTGACTCCTCTGAACTAGTGCTCCTCAAGATATTCAATGACCTCTTGACTCTTACTAATATTTTTCATTATACCCTTTCTCTTGGTCAAGGACTTCTTGATTTTTTTCTTTTAGGTCTTTGATGGTGCTTAGGGGTTCTACAACTATCTTTGTAGTGACACCATGAGATACTCCCTTAAATTTTCATACTTCTTACAACAAGGATCTATGCTTTGATAGTTTGAAATACATTGTTTGTCTAACTACTTTAACTATCCTTATTGTAATTCACTTGATAGATAAAGGAAAGATAAATACAATGAGGAAAAGGAATGTAATCTCACACACAAAAGAATTGATCAAGTTGGTATAGATTTTTTTTATACCTAAAAACCCTTACTGGGAGGATGAAATGATTAGTGGGGATAATATACATAGTAGACCTTATAATACATGTACAAATGGTTACCATGTTAGGAGCTACAAATGTTTCTTTAGGGAATGCATCCAATGACGAATGCCTATAACCTATTAGGGATAAAAAGTTCCTATAAAAGCTATAAAGGCAATGTATTTGTCAATGATTGAGAAAGGTGTTGAGTTGTGGCATTAAATCACCTACTGCAAGTAGTTAGTGTATGCCAAGGTTAAGATTGGTATCAAAATAATTTTTTAGCCTATTTATCCTATAAAAAAAAATTGAGCTAAAATGCCCCTTCAAAATGTGAAAGATATCTTCATCACATTCAGTGCTTCGACACAATTTCTTGCCATTATAGTAGAGCATAGGCTCATCAATGCATTTTTTTCCTCCCACTATGCCCTTATATAGTTTTACTTTATTTGATAACACAATATATATTCATGAAATCATATTCCAATAGACTTAAATAGGCTTCATTTACCTACAAATTAAATCCATTGGCCATCTAATGGAGTTTACCAAGTGTTTGATAAGTAAAGCCTTAATGGGTTTGTGGTAAGAAATTATTTAGTAATCATGTTGCATAATATTTCTTAGGCATCAAGCCCCATCTACCATTTCTCTCCCCAAAGTAAGCCTTAAAGAAGAATAGTGAAGCTGGAAAAACTATTAATAGAGATTGATAATAAAACCATTACATTGTAGCGAGTTTTAACCCTAAGTCATGTACAACACCATGTATATTTTAAAATTTGGACTAATGGTAATGAAATAAGTATAAGAGAGTGGTTCATGAGAGATTATCCAAAGCAAACCATAGCATTTAATAGCTATTCCATTGCAGTGGGTGAAGAAATCCATGCATCTATTGTGAATCTTAGTAGAGTAGAATCTTTGTGGCTAAAGCAACAAAATTGAAGGGTGGACAAGAAGAAATTTGAGAAGGACTTTTGTTATATTGAAATTCCCATCTTATTTACTATCTTAATTTCTTCAATTCTATTTTTCATGGAACTAAAAAATATGGACAGGAGAAGAGGAAAAATCCTTCCTCTTAGAAACTTAGGGCCTCCATTAATAGGGTAAATGAAAAAAATTCTGAGGGTACACAATGACTGATAAATCAAAGGAGTGGGTAGAAATAAAGGTCTCAACATATGGAATTTTCTTCATAGCTTCATTGTTGTGAATCGTCCTCACATGCCAATTTGGAAATCACATGTATCTAAACCTTATTGATCTTGATATTCCCATTGGTGTTGAGTTAGATAAAACTTGATGTATTCAATTAAATTTGGGAACCACAACAAATGAATTTGTATTCAGATAAGCCTCCTAATGAAGATCCATTAAGATTCACTTTTGTTTAACTATTGTTGCATTAAAAATACATCATGGGATTTAGCACAATGAAGCCACTTAATTTGATCAAAATGTACAAATTTTTGCAACTAGAAAAAGTATATTTCATGTAGTACAATGATGAAAAATGCATTATCATCCTTTAAATTGATATTTTTAACTATGTTTTCTTTTGGTTTTTTGGTAGAAAAATATTATTAAAAAGAAAAATTTTCTTATGTTTCATGGAAAATGAAAGGTGATTCAAAATAATCCTAGGTGTAAGGGCAATCTTACATCACCCTAAAATATTTCTATTTGCAATTTTGTGTTTTCAATAAGGACTAGTGCTATGTAGAGTTGAACTATTTTAGGGAGCTTGATAATTTTAGTAATTTTATATTATGTGCATAAATTATTTTAATCACGAAAGTGGAGGTCTATATTTGATATATGATCCCAGTGGATGAGTTCCTTTGTTATATTATCTATATTAGTGTAGTTATTGCAAATTTTTGGTATGAATTTTTGTTATCCAAACTATAGGTCTAGTGATGAAGTACTAAATGGCTCCTAAAAAATATTAAACCTAATGGATGCTTGCATGATGATCTAATATAAATCACTAGCTATTGATTCTGTAATGAGGTTATAATATCTCATTAGGTCAATAGATTGCTAGTTATGGTCTCAAGAAGTTGACCCATCCAGAAATTTAATTTGTATATTATATTTAGTTGATAAAGTGTGACAAAATGATATAATGTAAGGTTTGTTAGCCTCAAGAGTTAGGGATTAGTGTTTATAACTTTCTTAGGTAGTAAAAGGTGAATATATAAGGAAGTCACTTAAGTTGTCTATGTAGTTATGGGTAATAGTAACATCACTTTTGTAGACTATAGTAAGGAAGATGCCCATCTAGGTTTGTATATTATAATTTTGGAATCTCATATTTGTAGAAAAACTAAAAAAATCCATATATTGTTCTCTCAATTTGTGTTATTCTCTATTTGTGTTGTTATTTTTTTTGGTATTAAGAGGAGAATCTTTCATCAAGTGGTATTAGGTAAGGAGCACCTACATGTGTAAACACAATGTTGACTAGGAATAAGTTTGCACCAGGATCATGGTTTGGGCTAAGCATGTGAAGAGATCACCAATTTTGATGAATTGTTCACTAGGGTTTTAGGAGAAGTACAAAAATTCCTCCACAATAAGAGATTGGTGCTAGAGGTGTTACACTTAAGGTTTGAGCCTTCTAGAGGAACATAAAAAATTTGAAAGAATAGATATGTAGAGGGATGAATCTCACCATAAGAGATGAGATAAAGGATGAAAGAGAAAGAGATAAACATATTGATCAGTGAGAAAAGTAAGTCTTGAAGCCATCAGTTCAAAAATATTTTTGGTGTCATTTCTAGGCTTAGAAATGGAACAAAATTTGAGGTTCCCACAATTTTGGGAAATCTTAACCCAAAATAATTGATCAATTGGGTTAATGAATTAGAATAATTATTTTAGTATGAAGATATTGAAGATTAGGATAGGGTCAAATTTGTGAAGGCCAAACTAAAGGGTCACACAAAGATTTGGTGGTAGGAGATCCAATTGAAGTCAAGCAAGATGCGGAAGGATAAAATAACTAGATGGGATTAGATGATAGATAAATTTAGGAAATATTTTGTATCATGCATTATGAGTTGTATCTACTTACAAAATGAAAGGATTGAAGAAATCAAAAAGATATATTCAAGAGTATACCAAAGAGTTCTATTGGTTCTCATTATAATTGATCATGTGGAAGCTTATAAGGAGAAAGTTTCCAGTTATCAAAATGGGTTGAGGCCAAGCACTCAAGAGGAGATGATTCTAGCATGAATGAACACTACTGAGGAGGCATACCATTTTTTTCTCACAATTGAGGAAAGGTTAAATAAAAAGTTTGATAAAAAAGAATAGTAGAAGAGGTTTTGGTGGAAGATCTATTAGATGGTCTTATTGAGGATAAATAATGAGAAGAAGAAAAAGTGCAAGATAAGAAATAGCACTCAAAACTAGAAGGGAAATGATTCCAATCATTTCCATGATTAGAACAATATATATTAGAGAGAAAGAGGGAAAGGATCAAGAAGAGGAGGTTTCCATCAAAAATATTTTCACTATGGAGGAGAAGGACATAAATTAAAAGGCTAGGCTAGTGTTGTGCAGATTGATGAAGTTGTTAAATCACCACATTCCAAAGATTCTACAAGAGGAGAAGTTCTAGTTAGTAGAAGAGCCTTGTTGAATGGTGAGAATGAACCTAATCAAAGGAGTTTTCTTTCCAAAAGGTGTAAAAGAGAAGATAAGTGCCATGATGTTATATTTGATAGTAGAAGTACTAATAATCTAGTGACAAAAAAGATGGTCATGAAGTTAAATATCAAAAGGAAGGAACACCTAGATATATATCATGTTACTTTGGTGTAGGATGACCACAAAATCATGGTCAATGAGTAGTGTCGATTGAAGTTCAAGATTGGAAAATATTGGGATGAAGTGCTTTGTCACATCATACCTATGGACATATATCATAATTTTTTGGGTAGGCTATGGAAGTTTGATAGGCATGTTGTACATGATGCTCACATACAAATACCTATACTAACAAAGGATGGAATGAAACATAAGCTAAAGCAATTAAAAAATACAAATAAAAATGTATGTAGTGTTGCGAGAGTATGATTTTTTATGGAAATCAGTTCATATAGGGTATGAAGCATGATAAAGTGTTTTTTTCTATAATCATAAAAGATGGTAAAGAAGAACAAGAAGAGTTACCTATAGAAGAGTTGCAATTTTTTTGGAAGAGTTCCCTTATTTTGTCTTAGATAATGTCCCTAGTGGATTACCACTAGTCCTTGTGCATTTACATCCATAACCCCTTACTATTTTTAAAAATTCTATGCTGCCCTACTTTTCTATTATTCTTGCATAATAGATCAAGGTTATGTAGGGGGTTTGTAGATTTAGGAGCTAGTTTCCTATGTAAGGCAACACATAGATTAATGCCAAAACAAAGTAAAGAGTTGACTAGACAAGCTCATGAGTTATTTTTCAAGGTGTTGGTTATATAAATTCTAAGTCCATGTCTTGTACCAGATGTATTATTACCTAGGAAGAATGGAGAATGGATGATATCTACATATTCTTAAGATATCAACAAGATCACAATCAAGTATAGATTTCCATTGTTGTGGATGGATGATATTGTAGAGTATTTGAGAGGAGCTATGTATTTAATAAAGATAGATCTAAAGAGTGGGTAGCATCATATTTCATTAGAGAAGAAGATCAATAGAATATTTCCTTTAAGACAAGGGAAGGACTGTACCAGTGCTTAGTCATTCCTTTTGGGCTAACCAATGCACCAGGAACTTTTATGAAGCTCATGAATGAGCTATTTGAGGAGTTTGTAGGTAAGTTTTCCATTTTTTAGCTAGATGATATTTCTATCTTTAGTAAGACATGGAGCAAAATTTGATGCACATTCATAAGGTTTTTGATAAGTTGAGGAAGGAAAAGTTGATAAATTTGAAGAATTTTACTTTTGTGAAGAATGAGTTGGTGTACTTGGGATTTGCAGTATCAGCAAGAGGTTTAAAAATAGACCATGAGAAAGTGAATGATATCCCTCAAAAGGCATACTCTAACGAGTACAATAAAGGTAAGATCTTTTCATGGAGTAGCTAGTTTTTTAAAAAGGTTTGTTATAGGTTTTAGTAGTACTTGTGGACCCTTGAGTGAAAAAATTAGAGGATATAGAAAAGACTTCAGGTGTACTATAGGAGTGGATAAGAGTTTTAATTTGTTAAAATAAAAAGATACAGAGTATAATAATTTACCATTTGAATATTTTAATAAGGTGTTTGAAGTAGAGTGTGATTCTAGTGGTACTACAATATGAGCTATTTTGAGCCAAGAAGGTAGACATATTTCCTATTTCAATGAAAAATGAATGATACCAAAAGAAAGTATTATGTTTATAATCATGAGTTTGTTTTGTATCCTAATCATCAATATTTTCAATATTTGGAAAGTCAAGAAAATTGAATTTAAGTAATATTAAGTGGGTTGAACTTTTGAAAAATTATACCTTTTTTTTGGAACATGGGAGTGGGAAGCCTAACATAGTTGCATATACTCTTAGTATAAGACAACTTTTGTTGACATAGATGTAGATGGACTATTTGGGATCAAGGAATTCAAAAAATTATATTTTGGAGGATCCTAATTTTAGTCAGGCTTGGAAAGCTTGTACACAATCTATTACACTTGATAGAATAAAGTGGTTGGATTTCCTAATCTAATATGGTATGTTTTTAAAGGGAAGTCATCCGTACACTCCAAGAAGTTCTATGAGAGAGAATCTCATTAAGGAGAAGAATAGTCCATAGTTCACTTGAAATAATTGGTAGAGATAAAACCATTTCTTTGGTTGCTTAGAATTATTAGTAGCCATTGTTGAAGCAAGATGTGAAGAATTTTGTATAGAGTTGCAAAGTATATTAGATGGTGAAATGAGTGTAGAAAAATAAGAGGTTATATCATCCATTATGTGTACTTGAGAAGCTATCAAAAGATTTTAGCATGCATTTTATTCTTGGTTTAGCAAGAACAGGGTGGGGGAATGATTGGTGGTTGACATATATTGCAAGATGACACATTTCATTCCCTACAAGAAGACTAGTGATGTTGTTCATGTTGTGGAGATGTTCTTAAGAGGAGTGGTGAGACTACATGGTCTTCCAAAGGGTATAGTTTATGATCAAGGTACCAAGTTTGTGGGTATTTTTGGCGTACATTCTGGAAGAAAATAAAAAAAAATTTGAAGTTCAATTCATTGTATCATCCATAGAATGATTCAAAAAAATAATTTAGGAATCAAAATTTTGGGAATTTTCTCATATGTATGGTTTGGGATTAGCCAAAAGGTTTAGATCTAATCCTACCACATGCATAATTTTCATAAAATAATTTTATGAATAGTAGTACTAGTAAATCACCATTTTAGATTCTATATGGGAGTAGTCCCAAAAATTCTTCTGAATTAGGGAAAGGAATTAGAAGATTCTACTAAACATTTGAGGAACATCCATGAGGAGGTGTAGAAGAACATTATTAAGATGGCTACATATTATAAGGCTATGGCAAACGTAACACATTAAACCCTTTTCATCTTTTAACACAAGTTTAATTCATTCACCACAGTTGTCATCTAATATCTAACATATGCATAACATAACTTACAAAATTAGACTATAGTAACATGTAGATCTAATCTATCAATCACATGTATGAAATATAAACTCACAATGAAAATATTTTTCTACCCAAAAACCTTCCAAGGAGAAGGTAAAATTTGGGTGGGAATGACACCCATGAATCTTCACTACTACAGTCATAAAGTAAACCTATTAAGGTTAGAGTTTTGACCATTTCTTATTATCTACCCTATGAGGGATCTTCCCTATTAAAATTTTTTAAGACTATTAGGTCTTACCCTATGAGAGTATTTTATACTTACAATGAAGAAAGGACTTAGTTAAGAGATTTATGAAGATCTATTTAGACCACTCTATTAAGAGATTATCCCTGATTCAATCTATTAAAACTAACTTAGTACCCAATCCTTAATCTTGTTTGAAAAGCTAGTTTTGGATCTCCTCTCTTCAATATAATTTGATATTTGATATGATATATCCTTATTTTCCTTCACTTCTTGATAAGGTCACTTCATCTTTTCTGCAATAACAAAACTCTTTTGCCTCCTCTATAATGTTCATACTATCACAATTGATCTTCTCTTTGATAGCATAAAAAGGTTGTTCACTTCTTCTCACAATCACCTTAATATTAAATAGGGTTTTGATATACTCTATTTAAATATAGAGTTTTTGAATGCTTCCTTATTTTGTTTCTTCATCTGATTGGTTGATCATAGCACATAGGGATATGTGATCCATAGCATAAAACATGTAATAACCTCTGTAATAGCCTCTGCAGGTATTAAATATCCTATTAATGTTGGCCGACCATGATCTACCTCAAGATTTGCATCATTTCTAACTTTAATGTCAATTCTACATTACTGAGCATTTATTGGCTCTTATGCTTGACATTTACTGTATATGTTGCTAATGCTTGTTCTCTACTATGCATGACACCTTCTCTGTGACTTGGCTTCAATGTATCCAAACTACTCTACATTAGGCTCAAATTATATAAAAAATACTTGGTGAACAAAGACTTTTCAGGCTCCTATAAAGCTCAACATGCACACATTTATTTAGAAGTCTTTATATGACTCGACCTATATAGAGTAGTTTGGTCATGGTGATGAACTTATAACTCTTCCTAGTATATGACTAAGTATTTTACACTAATAGAAAACAATAGTTAGAGATACCACAATCTCCCCCTTTGACATTAGTGACAAAAATACTTTGTCATGATTACATAATTACAATGATAATATTGATGGAACAATTGATTAATTGCATTTTTTTTTTCATATTACACAAATGTCATATAATTATCAGTAAGTGTATGTCAAGCTCACTTAGGTAGTGAAGACAATTTTCTATGTCTACTAAGCATTCCAGAGTTTGGCTAGATCAGAAGATAATGGCTACTGAGTTCATGCGAGAGACAAAGGAAAGTGTGCAGAAGTTGAGTGTTAACCGATCTTGCTCGGTTAATAAAGAACAGTTGGATGGGTCCAATATTAACCTAGCTCACTTGGTTACCAAAGGAACTTTCTAAATATGTAGTGTTGACCGAGCTTCACTTGGTTAACGTAGGAAATTTTTTTATGAGTTACTGTCTACTGAGCTGGGTCAGCTGATGAAGGATATCATGCCCAAAATCTATGTGCAAAACATGCACAATTTTTTTTTTAAAATAATAACAAGGTTCACTAAGGTTTAAGAGGTGATTTGTGAGAGAAAGAATTAGGTTTACTATATTCATTTTAATTTTATAATCATGAGAAGAGGTACATCAAAAAAGTTAAATTCTCATTATTAAATTAGTATCAACATTCAGTTCGTTATTGTGTTAAGATTTCAACGATATGTTGAAATTATTTAAACAAAAATCTAAATTGATCTTAAATTTAACTAAGAAACACAAATTAACATTATCTTATTAGTTTAACATAAACTTTTTTTAAACATAACAAACTTATTGGCTAAAAACTTTATTTAATTCAAATCTAGATTTAACAATCGCAACCAACTACTCGTTTAGTGCCATCTTAATAGGACAAGATAATACTACACAAAATATACTTGAAACTTTGAATATACTAATTAAATTTGCTACTTAGTTAAACAAATTTCTAGATAATGCTAATTTTCAAATTTGACAATTTCAATTAAAAATTTATACTTCACCAATTAATTTTATCACAAAACTATATAACCATAACTTTAATAATAAATACTAAAATCTACAAATTATTCTAACTAAAATAATCTAATTTCAAATTAGAATGTTTAAATTAGATCTAGTTAATAATCTCACAACTAAGTGCTATCCTATACTAACACCATTTTAAGCATTGGATTAAAAGCTTTAACTAAAAAAACTTTAATATAAATACTAAACTAACAAATTAACTTTGTCTAAGAGTCTAGACATATACTAAAGAACTTGGTTTTAGACATAAGTAAATTAACTTAACGAAACAAGGTAAGAACTAACACTAAGATATACATGACTTTAAAAAAGGAATTGAATTGAATTACTAATAAAGTTGAAATTAATTAAGTACACTAACTAATAGCTAACATAAAATAATATTAAAAGATATGCAGATTAACCATAAAACTAAATTGAAATTTACTAAGAACTAAAGCCACACTGAAAACTTAATTAACACACTAATCTATACTACTACTTAAATCTAAAACATGTCATTATATTAACTAAACTTAACTAAATTCACAAGTTATATTAAATTACTATCTATCTTTAAACTAAGTTAGCTTAAATACTACTAAATCATAATAACAAGACTTCTAAATTATTACTTCAAAAAGAAAACTTAATAAAACTAAACAAATCTAATCATTACTAATCTAAACTAAAAATTACTAACCTATACTACCCCAAACAAACCCCTCACCATGTGACACATGTCACAAACTCCACTCCCCAAGCATGGGCATCACCCAAGACAACTCCCACATAGTCCCCAAGGGAAAGAACGTAGACCAAGACACAAGGAAGAGGGGGAAGTAAAAATCTTAACCCCCATGCCATTAATGGAACCTATCCAAACATTATGATGCCACCCCAGTTGTAGTAGTGAGCTGCCCCATGAAATGATGTGCTGCCCCATGCAGCAGGAGGTACGCCTGCAGGTTATGATAAGGAAGGGAGATGGATTAAGCTGTCCCGCCCCTTTATCTCCCCTCAAAATGCCCACATAAATGTTGATATGTGGGATCCTACCTCCCCAAGAACATGAGATCTCCCACTCATTTCATGCTGACCCAAGACTAGCACGAGATCCCCAAATTAATGTGAGATGGTGGCAAGGAACTCACAAGTTTCTAGGAGGGAAGAAGGTGTGCTCAAAGTTTTCATTGTTAGACTCATATAAGGCTTGCCCATTTTAATCACATTCTATATGACGAGTCTGACATGGGGTGTAAATTGCCTTATTTTGCCTAGTAGAAGGCTAAGAATTTATTGCTTAAAATTTTTCTAGGTAAGATTGGTCATAAAGTTGAATATCTAATATAAGTGTTATTTTTCTTTTATTATTTTTTGAGAATCCTACAAAGCATATTCTTTGTCACAATGGGGAAGTTAGAATTGTCTCCCCATACAATTTCCAGAGAGCAAAATGCTCCTGGGAGAATACCTTTTTTTGTGTCTCTTTTTTTTTAACTTGCATAAATTTTTCTCAAGGGGTGTATTTTTGTGTCCAAAAGGTTTTTATAACAAGGAAATTATCATCTACTTCCCTTTTTACATTGAACCTACCACTTGATGGGGACACAACCCAAGAACAAAATGGACACAATAGAAAAGGGAAATTATATTAACTGAGAAAATAAGCCAGTACAAATAGTACAGAGAAAATAAACTTCAGAACATGCCCTAAGGGCTTACAATAGCCTAAATCTGGAGAATATTTCTCCTTATAGCACCTCCTCTCAAACTCCACCCCGAACTGCCTTTTACAATGCTAGAAATCTCCTTAAATAGACCTCGGAGGGTTAAGGACTAGGAGTACATTCTAGAAAGTGCTAGTAGGCATCCACCGATGAAATAGAAGGTTTCAGAAGCTGCATTAGAAGTCGGTGCAAATCTAGAAGAATCCAGAAACGGTAGCCAAACTTTCGGGAGGCATGACTTTTGAACCGTAGCTCCAATTGACGAACCGTTTACATTTTCAGAAAGCTCTCGAAGCGCTCTATAGCCCTATGGACAAGCTTCACTCGTCCCCCATTTTTCAACCCTTTTTGAGGTCATTTAATGCCCCAAACTTGACTTTGAAGCATTCTTAGGAGGTCTCCAAAACTCGAAAAACTGCAATAACTTTCAAACCATGGGGCTTATTGACCTGATTATTTTTTTGGAATGCTCTAAATCATGATTACATTCATCTGACCAATTCACACCTTCTAGTTTACCGAAATGATGGCCCAAATACATGCTCCTATTTTTTTGGGATTTTCAAACGCACTGATAGTTGAACTATGAGAGTTGGAACCTTTATTTGAGCCAAATGGGTATCCAAAAATGTAAAGACATGAAATAGAAACTAAGTCTAAGTACATTTTTTTGGGTGACATAAGATTGCCCTTATACCTCTGGATGCTCCTGCATCAGACACCCAGGGTAGATTGAAAAGTGACCTTGTCACTTTATGGATGGTAGAGGAAATCCCAAATGGGAAACCTTAGCTGCTGAAATCCAAGTTGAGTCCTCAATCGGTCGTCCTTTCCATTTGACCAAATACTCTTCATACTGCCTATTTCTAGTACTCCTACCCACATGATGATCTAGAATGTCTTCTATCTCCTCCTTCTTAGAAGCAGGAATTGGACATGGCTCTAAAACCAGCTCCTCATCTGCACCTCATCATGATACTCTGTTAAATTTGCAATGTTGAAAATGGGAGAAATGTGAATACCATCTGGCAGCTCAACCTCATATGCATTTCCTGAGTTATGTTTCTTCAAAATTTTGCAGGGGCCAAATTTCTTCATTTTCAGCTTGTTGTAAGTACCAACTGGAAATCTTTCTTTTCGTAAGTGCACCATGACAAGATCCCCTACTTGGAATTCCTTATGTCTTCTCCTTGCATCAGCCCTAGCTTTATACTCTTGATTCATCTTGATAATGTGTGCTTGAACCTCCTCATGTAGATGCTTGATGTGTTCAGAAAATTCCTCAGCTTCAGCACTTGTTCTCTCCCCTTGTTCTATCTTCCTCAATTCTGGTGCAGTCCTTGGGCTATTTCCATATACAATTTGAAATGGTAATTTTCTAGTACTCCTATTTACAGAGTTATTATAAGAAAACTTTGCCTGTGGTAGAATCAAATCCCATCCCTTGGGCTTATCTCCAACTAAACATCTCAGCAAATTGCCCAGACTTCTATTTACCACTTCTGTTTTGCCATCAGTCTGTGGGTGATGCATGGAACTGAATTTCAAGTCTGTTCTCAACTTCTTCCACAATGTCCTCCAAAAATACTCCACAAATTTAGTATCTATGTCAGAAACTATACTCCTTGGAAGACCATGTAGTCTTACCACCTCTTTGAAAACCAAGTCTGCAATATGGACAGCATCATGAGTTTTGTGGCATGGAATGAAATGTGCCATTTTGGAGAACCTATCCACCACCACGAATACTGAGTCATTACCCCTTTGTGTCCTTGGCAATCCAAGAACAAAATCCATACTTATGTCCTCCCATGGCCTTGATGGAACAGGCAATGGCTGATATAGGCTAGTATTTTGACTAAACCCCTTAGCAACTTGACAAACCTGGCAACTCTGTACAAACTTCTTCACATCCTGTGAAATTTGAGGCAAAAAATAATGTTCTCTAAGAATGGAAATGGTCTTATCTCAACCAAAATGTCCTGCCATCCCTCCACTGTGTTTCTCCTTAATCAGATTTTTCCTCATGGAACTCCTTGGAATGCACAATTGACTACCTTTGAACAACATGCCATCCTGAATCAAATAATCTAACCACTTGGTTCTATCTACAGCAACAGGTTCTTTACAAGCTTTCCATACTTCAACAAAATCAGGATCCTCAGGGTACAAATTCTTGAGTTCATCAAACCCAACTATTTCAACCTGCATTGTTGTAAGCAACAACTATCTCCTACTTAGTGCATGTGCAACCCTGTTAGATTTTCCACTTCTATGCTTCAACACAAATGTATAACTCTGCAAGAATTCTACCCACTTCATATGCCTCTAATTCAATTTACCTTGGCTATTTAGGTACTATAATGCCTGATGATCAGTATACAAAACAAATTCCTTTGGCAATAAATAATGCCTCCATTTCTTTAAGGCCTGAACTATTGCATAGAACTCTTGATCATAAACAGAATACTTCTTCTTTGCATCATTCAATTTTTCACTAAAATATGCAATAGGCTTACCTTCTTGGCTTAATACAACCCCAATAGCGCTACCACTAGCATCACAATCCACCTGAAATACTTTTCTAAAATCTGGAAGTGCCAACACAGGCTGTTCAGTCACCTTCTTCTTCAGCAATTCAAAACTTCTTGTAGCTGCTGCAGTCCATTTGAACTCTTTTCTATCCCCTCTTATTGTATCAGTTAGGGGTGCACATATGCCACTGAAATTCTTAATAAATTTCCTGTAAAAACTAACCAGACCATGAAATGATCTTACCTCGGTAGCAGACCTTGGAGTAGGCCATTCCAAGATGGCTTTTACCTTCTCTGGATCCATTTTGAGACCTTTAGGTGATATAACAAATCCCAAATAGACTAACTCCCTTTTTGCAAAGACACACTTCTTTAGATTAATTAACAGTTTCTCTTCCCTTAGCCTTTCAAGGACACTACGAATATGCAGTAAATGTTCTTCCAAAGTCTTGCTAAAAATTAAAATATCATCCAAATAGACAATAACAAATTTTCCCAAGAACTTCTTAAGTACCTCATTCATGAGCCGCATGAAGGTGCTTGGGGCGTTCGTCAATCCAAAGGGCATGACTAACCACTCATAAAGACCCTCCTTGGTCTTGAAGGCTATTTTCCACTCATCTCCTTCACGAATCCATATCTGATGATAGCCACTCTTCAGATCTATCTTTGTGAAGTACTGAGCTCCACTCAAGCAGTCCATAAGATCATCCATCCTTGGCAAAGGAAATCGGTACTTGATGGTTATCCTATTTATAGCTTGGGAATCTGTACACATCCTCCACTCTCCATCCTTCTTTGGTGTGAGTACTGCAGGTACTGCACATTGAATCAGGCTCTCTCGAATCAAGCCCTTCCTCAACAGCTCCTGAACCTGTCTATTTAGCTCCTCTGTTTCAGTAGGAGTCATCCTGTGAGCAGCCTTGTTAGGCAAACTATCTCCTGGAATCAGATCTATCTAATGACTAATTTGCCTTACTGGTGGCAATCCATCTAGAACATTATCAGAGATAATATCTCCAAATTCCCCTAGTAAATCTAAAACTTCAAATGGTATTTCACTACTACCTTCTTTATCTTTCCTAGGAATCAAAGCATAGCACATACGCTGATGTTTCATTCCATCTAAAAACTTCCTTCCATCAACAAGACAAATCCTAGCACTTCTACATACCTTTTCACCTTCCTTCTTCATGGGCTTCAATTTGTGGCGAACTCCATCCTTTGTCAGAGAGTATGTGTTTGCATGTCCATCATGTATTGCATGTCTATCAAACTGCCATGGTCTACCCAACAATAGATGGCAAACATCCATCTAAATAACATCATAGAGAACTTCATCATGGTAACTCCCAATTTTGAATTTTACTAAACATTGTTCACTTACCAAGACCTTATGATCATCTTTTACCCAAGAAATTCGATAGGGCTGGGGATGTTTCTCCCTCTTGAGCTTTAGCTTAGAGACCATCTCTTCTGATACCAAGTTATCAGTGCTACCACCATCAATGATCACATCACAAGATTTATCCTCACATTTGCATTTGGTATGGAACAAACTCCTCTGTTGTCCTGGTTTATTCTCACCACTTAGTAGGACTCTTTCATTTACCAAGGTCTCTCCTCTTTCTACATCCTCCGAATGTGATGATTGTGCATCCTCATCCACATGAGCAACCCTAGCCTGGCCCTCAGCTCTCCTATCTGTCCTTCCTTGTCGTTGAGGGCATTCAAAGGCACGATGACCTTCTTCATTGCAATGGAAATAGGTACCATGAAAGCCTCCTCTTCCTTGTCCACGTCCTCTACCTCTTCCTCTTTGATTTCCAAAGTCTTGATCATGGGAGCGGTTGAAACCCTCATTCCTCTGGTTTCTGCTAGTACCCACATCTTCATTTTTCTTTTGGGTTTCATTGCGGCCTCCAAATGATCTACCACTTACCTTTCCTCCTTGATCGCATCCTCTTTGTCTTCATTCAAACCTTTTATTCAGCTTCTCTTCAACTCGTAGGGAAAACTGGTATGCATCTTCAATGCTAGTCATTCTTACCAGACTTAATTCCTCCTGGATGCTAGGTCGCAACCCACTGATATAAAAAGAAACCTTCTCCTTATTTGCTTCTGCATGCCCCGCTCTAATCAAGAGTCGATAAAACTCCTCTGTATATTCTTGGACTGATCTTCCTGCTTGCTTTAACCCATGCATCTTCTTAAACAAATCAAGCTCGTAGTCCACAGGAATGAACTGCTTCTTCAATTTGTCCACCATGCGATCCCATCTTGTGATCTTCTCCTTTCCTCTTCTAAGTCTTTCTAGTTCAATCTCTTGCCACCAAATTTTGGCATGGCCTTTCAGTTTGGCCTTTGCAAACTTAACCCTATTTGGGTCCCTTATATCCTCATACTCAAAGTATTCTTCTAGTTCATTGATCCAATTGATCAACTCATTTGGTTTCAAATTTCCTGAAAATATACCCACTTCAATTGTAGGTCTTTTCCCAAACTTAGTAATGGCCCTAAAAAGCCTTTCCTCTATAGGATTCAGAACTTCCCCGTCAACTTTCATTACTTCCTCTTCATTGTCATCCTCACTATTGTCATCTGCGGCAACATTTGCTCCTCTACGAAACTCCTCTTGCAATGCTTGTACCTATCTCTGGAGGGCTCTAACTTCCTCAGGATCAATAGCTCTGGCCCTTCTACCATGCTCTCTTCATGGAGGCATCTTCTAACTCGAACCCACAACCACACAGTCCTGGTGCAAACTGCCTCAAAGTCGGCGCTCTGTCTACACACTCAGAAAAACCCGCTCTGATACCACTTGATGGGGACACAACCCAAGAACAGAATGGACACAACAGAAAAGGGAAATTATATTAACTGAGAAAATAAGCCAGTACAAATAGTACAGAGAAAATAAACTTCAGAACATGCCCTAAGGGCTTACAATAGCCTAAATGTGGAGAATATTTCTCCTTATAGCACCTCCTCTCAAACTCCACCCCGAACTGCCTTTTACAATGCCAAAAATCTCCTTAAATAGACCTCGGAGGGTTAAGGACTAGGATTACATTCTAGAAAGTGCTAGTAGGCATCCACTGACGAAATAGAAAGTTTCGGAAGCTGCGTTAGAAGTCGGTGCAAATCTAGAAGAATCCAGAAACGGTAGCCGAACTTCCGGGAGGCATAACTTTTGAACCGTAGCTCCGATTGACGAACCGTTTACATTTTTGGAAAGTTCTCCAAGCGCTCTATAGCCCTATGGACCAGCTTCGCTTGTCCCCCATTTTCAGCCCTTTTTGAGGTCATTTGATGCCCCAAACCTGACTTTGAAGCATTCTTAGGTCTCCAAAACCTGAAAAATTGTAATAACTTTCAAACCGTGGGGCCTATTGACCTGATTCTTTTTCTAGAATGCTCTAAATCATGATTACATTCATCTGGCCAATTCACACCTTCTAGTTTACCAAAATGATGGCCCAAATACATGCTCCTATTTTTTTGAGATTTTCAAACGCACTGATAGTTGAACTATGAGAGTTGGAACCTTTATTTGAGCCAAATGGTTATCCAAAAATATAAAGACATGAAACAAAAACTAAGTCTAAGTACATTTTTTTGGGTGACACAGGATTGCCCTTATACCTCTGGATGCTCCTGCATCACCACTAAATTGTTTGAACAAGATGGTTGAGTAATTTTGTTTAATAGCTAGGTAAGATACATTTTATTCCAATTAAGCATGAATTGAATTGAATATTTCAACATAGCATAATTTTCTTCCTTAGCATGATTGAACTTGAAAATACAAAATTGATAATCGTCTTTCTATCTACTCATTATTACACATACGTAAAAACTAAAAGTAACATAAGATTCAATATGAGAATATTCCTCAAATCCTTTTTCTCTTCTATTAACCAACCTGGCTCAAAGCTCCATTGGGAAAGAACCAGTAAGAAAATTCGACATCCTTGTCAAATATATCAAAATTTTAAATACATTTTTACATAATGTTACAATTCAATTGAATTCTCTTCTAGGTCTTTCACAATAGATCTTTCCAATCTCTTCAATGTATTAAGAGAATCATGGGAAAGAAAAGAACCAACATGGAAGAAGCAACATAATATGATGAACAATTCAAGCATGCATTCCCAGCCCGATTTTGCACAATAGGTTCAACATTGAACCATAATAGGGAGGTGGATTTTCTCAATAGGAGACATCAATCACCATACCATAACATAGCCCTTTTGGAGCTAAAATTCAAGAACTTTCATTCTTCTACAAATGCCCTTTCGAGGCCAATGCAACAAAAATTTTCTTTCCTTCCCTTCCACAAGAATTCAAATTTTCATACAAGGTATGTGATGACAAGTAGGAGCCCATACACTCTAGCCTCTTTCCCTTTTCTCATCACGAGAAGAGACTCTACACTATTGAGGTCCAACTGATGCCCTTCCCCCATACTTGACCACTTCTTCCCTATCCAAGGGTGAGTAATGCAAAAAAAATCTCCATGAAATCGCTTCAAAATTTTAAAGCAAAGCATAAAAAATAAACATTCAAGAACAAGTTAAGATTCCTCCCAAAACATCCTCAGCACACATATGAGCAATAAAAAGATCATCGCAATGCCTTATGCATAAATCAAGCATAAACAATAAGAAGAAACATGATCAAAAGAGTGGAGAACCCTACCTTCACAAAATGTTATGGTAAAATGACAAGTTGAGAAGAGCTTATCCTCCCTTTCTTTCAATCTTCAACCTCTCTCTAAAAACAAGAGATTGGGTAAACAAAACAAAACTTTCCCAAAAGGCCTCTAAAAAAAGACCCTAACTCAACTAGACTTTAGGTAACCCCAAGGTGGAGTTTGAGTCACCAACTCATGAAGGAGACAAATCCATTTTTGCAATCAATGAAAAGTAGGGTTTTTGAGTGACCCTAAAAGTCAACCTAAGAGGCTAAGGAGGTGGAAAGTACTCCTGACCCATACCCTTACCCCTAGGGCACTTAAATTTAATTTTTTTAGGCCTTAAAGAGTTAATAGAACCCAAACAAAAGTTAGGAGAATTTTAAAACTATATAACAACCTTCAAAGAAAGATAATGCAAAATAGCACAAATTGGCAAGGGTTACAGTTCCATCTTTCCATTAGGTTTCCTGGCTAAATATCATGCACACTCATTGCACATATCAGTAGTTCAAAAAATTACATGCATTATGTAAATTACGTATCACAAGAATCATATAAATTAAAACATCCATTTTTCTAATAATAAATTGTTTATCTAATTCTACTCATATTTTCGACCGTTAAAATTGCATAATCAAAGTGTTAGTTTTGCATTCATTTACTTCATCATTATACATGTTCAAAAAGCATTGAATGATGAGATCAAATAATTGAAGTAAGCATCACACATCATAAAATAGCATAATAATATTCAATGCATCAAATAATGTCCTGACATATCGAGTCATGAGTATCAAAATAGTAAAGTATCAACTAAGCTATGATGGGTCGGGGCGAGGTCTCACAAAAAAAAAATTTATTTTTGAATATTGAGTTTAATTGATTTATCTGATGGTTCTAGTGGACTAAGAAGATGAATATTTTTTTTAAAAGTTATATTCTAGCTAACTTGACAATATGAAAGATATATGTAAAAGGTAAAGTTGAGGATTTGAAAGTATGGAAGTGTGAGATACATTGAAGATTTATTGATGAAAAGAGGAAGTGAATTAGTAGGATAAGTCAAATATCCTTGTGGAGCTGAAAAGATACATTTGATCAAGAAGGATCAAGTATACAATCTAGAATTCAGATCTATAACTAGTAATTTAGTTACATCAAAAACCATGTCATCTCATTGTTACTCTCTAACCATTGTAGTATTGATCGTAATCTCTTAATGGAGTTGGCTTAATAGCTATTTGTAAAACCTCTAACAAGGTGGTAGTTCTATTGAATTATGTAAAAACCTTTAAAAAAGACACTCCTAAAAAGGTGATTTAATCCTCTAATAGGGTCACACCTAATAGTGTGTTTTGTAACCTTTAACATGGTTGGCTCCTAATAGGGCTCACTTTAGAAGAGTGAAAATAGTAACTAGTTGCAATTAGTGGTTTTTTCAAATTGAATTTCCACATTAAATATTGGTGTCAAATGTATTCATGCTATTTCCTTTATGTGTTTTGCAACTGTAATGCCCCGCCAAGGGATTCAAAGAATTTCACTAAGTTTTCCAAACAATTTTTTTTTTTTAAACATGAAAGTAAAACCATTCACAACACTTGCGGAAGCAATAGAAACAATTCAAATAAAAATACACATAACATAACAGATTATTTTCTTTAAAGATCCCTTAACGTTGTATCACATCTAAATTAACTATTCATCTAACATCACATCTTTAGTAATGTTACATCCAATGTTCTTAAACAATATACAAGTGTCCTTTTAGTAATTACATTTTAGTTTAGCTCAATCATCCACTGTATATGTTACAAGGTATGAAAAGCTTAAAAGAATATACATCTGTGAAAATAAACCACATCATCATCCAGTATTAATCCATGATGTAATAACATAAATGAAACTAGAAATCATACATGATACATCATCATCATAAAGACATAAACATCCATCATAAAAGATAACCATATATCACAAACATAAATAACTAAGTGCATGGTTCCTCCCAACCGTTAATAGCATCATTAGACCATCGTGGATCCTAGCCAGCCCTCTGTGCATAACATTCCAAAGCATCAAAGAGATCATTGGTATTAACAAAGTAAGAATGTCACTCCTAAAAACATCCTACTAACATGCAAAGTAAAGCATAAGATAACATCATCTAACATATGCAAATCATCAATACAAGAACATACCAATAAATATATCCATCATGAGGTATATCATCTATCATAATGATCCAAGAACATAATGAAGATAAATACCAACCAAGAATACTCTAGTCATGGTGTCTCGGATGGATCTCAAATGATAAGACTGATAAAACACTACCACCCGACCGCGTGGTACCTAAGTGGTCCACTCCCACCGTGATGAGGAGATAATCTCAAGTCCCAAACAAGATATCCAATACACATAGCATAAAAAGTCCAAGAATCCTAAAAGTATACTACTCAAAGGTTCCAACACACACACACACAAAATTGACATCTAATTCCCAGAGGCACAACAATGACATGTAGGAAACCTACTCTGCAAGCGAAAAAGTGTCATCGCAATTATCATGTACAAGTTACTCTGGTAGTTAGCTAAACTCCATAGGTCCATACTGATCTCATGTGGCCACTAGTATCCTCTCATACTGACAAAACATACTACAGAATGCACAATCGCAACCATGCGTTCTCACTACTCCCATCCTAGCTTGTACAAGCGCTCAAGGCATGGCGAGAACCAAAACAATTATCTTTTTAGGTTCATTTAATCCCCATTTAGTGTACAAATGTTATCACTTATTAACCAAAATTACAATGAGTTACCCTAGCAGCCACATTGGGCCCTAGCCCCCATTGCAAGTCACTTCCCAACATTGCAAGTAGATTACCTACTCTAAGCTCATGGAATCATAAAATCACCACAGTCCTGTACAAGCGACTATAAAAAAAATCCAAAAGATATTTCATAAAAGAAACATCATATATTCATGATAAAAATATCAAATATCCATAATAAGAATCATCAAATCTCCAAGATAAGAATCATCAAATCTCCATGAGCATCTTAAAAAATATCCATAAAAAATCATGACCACAACAGTTCTCTATTGGCAACTAAAGGCATCACTAATAATCATAATAATCATTGGTTCTCAATAGGCAACCACAAATATCTCAAAATCATACTGATCGAAGGCTCCAAAATGGTTGAGTCAAACATGTCACAGCATGACATCATCAAGAAATAAATTAACACTTCAGTCCCATCATGGTGACTAGAAAGTAATCTAAGGATAACTGATCGATGACTCAAAAATGATTAGCTCAAGTGTCTCACACATCTCAGCTTCACACATGAAGACTGATGAATAATAACAATCAGTGAATACAAACATTTCATAGAGCATATGATCATATTACCATGGTTGGGCTTATAAAGATGGAGACAAAAAAGATCAACATACCATCACATCTCATAACTCTCGAGTCTTTGGTAACAACCTAGGACTGGTCAACACTAGTCAACCCAATAACTCAAAACAAGAAGCATATAAAATACACGATGCAAACACATATTTTGGTTTTTCTATTATCTCATAGTTGAATAATGTGTGGAGTTTCATTTTCTATTATTCAAGTGTATGGGTTTCAGTTATTCCATTTGCAAGTATACTTCAAGTGTCTTAAGTTTTATCATTTGACCTACAAGTGAACCCGTTTGTTCCCCGATAGCATTATCCTTCCATTATTAAGAATTACATTCTAAGAATAACTTAAGGATAAATTTTTACTAAATTGATCATCATTGACCTTTAATTAAATTGTTCTTTTTATTTTGCTAAGATCAAAGTTACTAATTGAATAACTCTTCCTTATCATTAATTCAACTTTTTAACATAATCAAAGGATCATTATTCTTTTATAAGAGAACCAATTATCAATCTTCGAATAAGAAGATTATAACTTTGTTAAAATGATCAATTAAATCAATCAATTAACATAGGTACACAATCCATGACCTACTAACATTCTAATAGTTCTCAATTAAATATTACTAAAGTTTGAGTCTTTTAATTTAATCGTTATCATCGTTCATAATTCAAGTCATAAGAATAAGACCTATTAGCTTGATATCAATATTTCTATAATCTCATTAAAAGAATTATATCAATTAAATCTCTATTACATAATTATTAATTAAATCCAATTAACCCTAGTTAATTGATTTAATTAATAATTACACAACCATACCATCAACCCAATGAGTATTAGTTGACTAACAATAGTTTTTACATCAAAGTCAACTTCAATCCAATACACAAATATTAATATTTTAGTAGTAATAATATTAACAAGTTATTTTGGAAATCTTATCCATAATGACTACATTCATCTTTCTTAACGATTTCGTATTAATGATAATCATTTCAAGTTAAAACTCTATCGCATAATATAATTATATTGACAACTCAATGAATATCAATTGATTAAAATCAATTATAATCCAACTCCAAAAATTATTATCTTTTACAAAACTTCAATCAATAAATAATCTTCACTAGATTAACTCTAATCAAATTTGTTGATATCTATTTAAGCCATTATTTATTAATAGTTTGCTAGTCCTTACAAACATTAATAAATAATAAACTCCTCAAACTATAAATACTTGATCTATAGAATGCTTCCATAAACTCATTAGTTAATATTTGGCTAACTCTTAACTCCATTAAGGTATTCAAACATATTAACCAATAACATAATAATTCAGTCTTAATCCAATATCATTCAGAGTTTCTAAATTTAAATCAACATAATATAAATTATCATCTTACAATTATTTAATCAATATTAAAATCAACCATTAGACTCCATTTTCTAATTGTTCTAATAATATTTTGTCTATATAAACGTTGTTTGAAAAAGATCCCTATCACAAACCAATAAGACTCATTGTAGATTTTAAGATGAATAATCTCCAAATTCTTAACAATTTTTTTAAATTCTTAACATTATCATCTTCATTAAACAACTCTAAAATTTTTTAATATATATTAAATAGTATTCAATATATATTATAAAAAAAGTCCACTATATAAACTATATTAAAATCTCTTTTCTTTTAATTTTTTCTCATTTAAAAATCTATTTACTTAGATTGACTAATAATTAATTACACTTCTTCTACTATTAACTAATCTTAATTAAATTTGATTTAATTAGATTAGATAATAAACCATATAAAACTAATGCATATTAATAAGATTCTACTAAGGAAAGATTACAATAATATCTTTAATTAATTTGATGATTTGATATATTATTTTTGTGAAGTTTAAGGATAAAGAACTCTTGGTTATGGGAAATGGATAAATATTTGTCTTTGAATAAAACAGTCTCAGTATGACAACCATATCTTCCTAATGAACCATTGGATTGGGCTGAAATTGAAATATGTTGGAGAGGGCCAAGTTGCGCCAATTATTACTGGAGCGATCGAATAAATTTGATCACGATAAAAAAGTTATGAATGACTAAGTTCGGGTCTACCCAAGGGGCAGAGACAAGACAATTTGTGATGAATTAAGAATTTCCTCTCAAAATAATTTTTCTCTAAATTTAACCATAAAAGGGTTTGTTCATACACATCTAAAAAATATAATTGATAGAAAGATTACATCTAATAATTCGAATTTTCATCATAAAATTTCTATTTTAATTTCAAATCTTGTCTTTCTAATTTAATATAAATTCGAACCCAAACCCGATTCATGTCTAATTATTTCCTCTTAATTGGATCTAGGGTTTTCTATTATTTTCTTCTCAACCAAATAAATACATATCTAGATTCTAATTTAATTGTAGATTCAATCACAAGGAGTATTCAGACACATATATCAAACATGATGAAGACAGGAAGAGAAATAGTGCAAAAAGAATATGTGATTTATCACGAGTGCACCTAGACACTGATGCTAATCCACCATGCCTTAGAAGTCCATAGAAAATCCCTTCCTTCTCCCTCATTCATAATTTTTTCAAGATCCAGGCCAATCGAATCCTCCAAGTGACTAGAAGTGCTAGAAGAAGCATAGAAGCATGTAGAAAATATATGAGCATGTAAGCTTCTCCAATGCATGTAAGCTTTGAAGCTTTCATTTTAGCTTGAAGCATGTAGCTTGTAGCTTACATTTAAGCTTTCATTTAAGCTTGTCCCAAACACACCAGGAGAGCCTCAATTTAAAGGCCTCTAAGATGCATCTAGAGTGTCTCTAGAAACAACTAGAAGATAAACATGACAACCAAACATGGGTCTTCTCCAACCTTCTAGATAAGTCTTAAGGTTGTAGAAACTATGTGTTTTAATAAAAATGCTAACTTCTAAGTGTAGACAACTTGTGCATTCTTAGAGTGCAAACTTCTGTGTTGTCTACATGACAACTCTCGAGAATTTGCAAACTCCTATGTGAAAAAACATTAAAATAATGCACAATCATTAATATAATATTTACTTTACTCTTTCCAATTTAATTAATTTATTTATTAAATCTCATGCACTAACTTTAATAATTCCACTTTTCAATCTTAATATATTTATATTTTGAGCACATAAAATCTAGAATCTTTTAATAATTTAAAATATATTTTTTACTTTTAAATTTCATTTTCCAAAACTTAATTTGGTAAAATATTTAGTAGCTTTAATAATAATATTATTTAGTCATTTATTTAAAAATGAACTCCAAATATATTATTATTAAAATAAATATTGTCACATTCCAAATTTAAACTTTTAACTTTTTATTTTCAAATTTAATTATTTTATTTAATTAATTTCCTAATTAATTAAATAAAATAAATATTAAAATACCATATTAATTTTTCATTAAATTAAACCATTAATTAAATCTTTTAATTAGGCTTAATTAATAGAAAATACATCAAAGACTCTCAAGGTAAAATTAGGAAAACCCATCATAGCCAAAATACATACAAAATCAAACCAAGGGTTAATATCACGAATTACATCATCTGACGCATTCGGAGGGTACTCAACTCAGATACTTGTCGTAATTTTTCAATCAGAACAAATAGCTTAAAGGGTTGAAATTTGGACTTGAGAATTTATCTCCCCTCTCTTATCATTGAGCTAATGTGATAGGGTACGCTCATCCTGGCAATTCAGGGAAGTCGATACTCGGTACCTGCAACCTGCATAAAAATCATGCATGTACAAGCAAAATATATACTAACTAAATAGGCAATGGCAAGAAGTGGTGCATCATGTAGATCCCGACCAGCAGGTGACTATGACTCTCTTTCTTAACCACATCAGACACGCCATACAAAAGCAAACAAGCAAAGCAAACACGCACACCACACACATGCAAGTATGGGGTAAGTATCAATAATAAAACACATATGATAATAAATCATCTTACTAATCATCATTAATAACTGAAAGAAATCTAATGATCATCATGCAGACATGGAATATAAAGTCTAAGTGATCTCATCACATAATAAACTAAATCCATAACACAATATCTAATAGTCTTGAAACAATGTTGCTAACGATCAACATGAGACTAGCTCTAAAAGAGTTCGACAATGTTAGCAAAAATGCGAACTAGGGGTAGGCACTACAACAACTAAGTCAAAGTAATGGTAATCTCAAATAAGATCTCAAGATTTGGATGTTAAATGTTTACTGAACAAGTATAGTACTTACCAAGTTACAACATTTAATGTGTGCGTGTCGAGCATCAATAGTCTATAGTTTTTAGAGTTTGTTTTGTACTAACATCTAAGGGATCTATGATTTATTTTCCCCTCCCCACTTAGTTTCACCTCTTATATTTTCAACAATTAGCATCAAAGCTTTTGGTGCTTACATAGAAGGTTTTAAGGACCTAAGCTAAAGATCATGATCTCTTATAGAAGAGAGATTCCCCAATTGAATAGAGACAACTTTGAAACATGTCAAAAACTTATGAGATTACATCTAGCTACTATAAGTGATTAAGGTTGCAAGTATCTTGATGCTGAATACAAGACTCTTACTGGGACACTATCAATGGAAGATATTTCTATGATGATTGACATTGCATCTGCTCTCAGTTATACTAAATTTGATGAAGTAAAAGACTACAAAATAGCTCATGAAATGTGGACCAAACTAAAAGACATTTATGGAGGAGATGACAATGTAAAAAGAGCTAAGGATGAAAGTTTTAGAGGTTATTTTGATTAGATGAAAGTGAGAAGAGATAAAAATATTACAAAATATGTTGGAAGAATCAAAGCAAGTGTGAGCTCAATCAAAGCATCTAGAAGAGACATTGATGACAAAACTATTGTAAACAAGGCATGACTCTCAGAACTCTTCTTCCTATTTATTCAATTGGAGTGTCTACTTTTCAAGAAATGAGATGTAATTTCAACAATAATTGAAGTTTTTGAAGCCCTACTTGCAGGGAAATATTCAAAAGGTAGAGGAAAGTATAAAGGCAAGATTTCTCTAATCTTCTTTTCTTGTGAAGAAGTTGGCCATATTAATGCTAAGTTTCTAAACAAAAAAAACAAGGATAAGAAGAATAGTAATAAGTATAAATTCATGAAAGAATTCAAAAAATACAAGGACTATAAGGACAAAGTTAAGAAATCTTGTCTTATGGCTAAAGATTTTTATAACAGTGAAGATGAATTGGTATATATTGCTATAAAAGATGAATTTGATGATGGAGGAGATAAGATGGCACTTATCTCTCATGTGAAAAAAAATGGTACATGGATTATTGACAAGCGTTATTCACATCATATGATTGGAGATAAAAAAAAAATTTAAAAAACATGGGATATTATGATGGAGGTAGTGTAAGATTTGGAAACAATGAACCTTGTTGCATAAAATAAAAAGGTCATATCTCATTAACCAATGAACTTGTATGTGATAATGCTTATTGGGTTGAAGAACTAAACCATAACCTAATAAGTGTGGTATAGTTGAATAACACTGGATTCAAGGTATAGTTCATGGATGGAAAGGCCAAACTTATGGATTGTATAGAAAATCCGATTAGATATGGCAAGCAAATAAAAGCTAACTTATTTTATCTTGATCTCAGTGAAAGTCCATGTTTTATTGCTCAAGAAAAGAAAAGCTATTTATGACACAAAATATTATGTCATGTAAACTTTGATACTCTGGTTAAAATAAGAAAACATAAAAGAGTAAGAATTATTCTTGGCTTGAGGAAACCTAATGTGGATCTATGCAAGAATTGTCAAATTGGTAAGATGGGAAAGACTAGTTTCAAAATTAAAACCAATCATTCTAAACATGTCTTAAAGATTGTGCATACAAACCTATGTGGCCCTATTGGAATAGAGAGTTATAGCGGAGATAAGTTTTTCATTCTATTTGTTGACAATTATTCTAGATGATGACTATGTTATATTTAAAAGAAAAATCTAAAGCTTTTCAAAAATTCAATGGTACTTGGCAAGAGTAGAATTCAAATTTCTTTTCTCTTTTATAATGATTCAAATTTCAACTCACTTAAAATTGATAGTTTTCATCTCCCACCACATTTCTCAAAATAAATTTTTTCTGACCAGAAGAAAAAATATACATTCTGAAAGAGGACTCTCTCTTCTAGAATTTTATATAAACTTTTTTTTTTGATATGGTACAGTATTTTTTTTGTCTCAAAATTGACATCTTTTCAAGTGTTAAAATATGTTCCTGTAGAATTTTTTAATTACAATACACTATATCTAATTAAAACACTATAAAATCTATATGAAAATATTCTTATCTTTAAGCTCTATAAAATGCTATTTATATGTTATTAAAAAAAGGTCATAAAAAATAGTTAGAGTTATTGAATTGTTAGTTTTTTGAAATAATTTTATTTCTTTAGTAATTGGATACAAACTAGTGTAAAACATACATTTAACATACATTTTCAATTGGAAAAGTGTGAGATCATATATAACTTAGCTAGAATGAACTTATCTAGATCATATGTTTGAACAAAATTAATTTTTAGATAGAAATAATCAAATTCAGTCATTTTGATAAGTTAGCCTAAAAGGTGACACAATTTTGTACTTTTTCCCTACTATAAACCTAATGTAAATTACTTGAAAGTATTTGGCAGCAAATTTTATATCTTCAAAGAATCTAGGAAAGAAAAATTTGATGTCAAAGGTGATAAAGGAATATTCCTAGGATACTCCTACTAAAGTAAAGCATACAAATATTTGAACTTGTCTACTCATAAAATCATAGAAAGTGCACATGTAAGAATTGAAGAGTTTCCAAAAAGGAGTGAGGAAGAAAGAAACAAAGGGCCTGAGGATTACAAAATATTTGTTTACAATGAACCTAATACCTTGTTGGACCTATCTGAGAGTAGGGTAAACTTTAAGAAAGCCACCTCCAAAATAAGATATCAAATATTGGCTAATATTTCATTATTTTGACAAAAAAAAATTATTTCTCTTAGTGAATCTCTCAAATTTTTATTCTAAATATGATTAATATTGGCGACTATTTTTGAATCATAATTTATATGTATAAAATATTGACGAATCACAATGATAATAGGAAGCTCATTAATCACCATGGAATATTACAAATCAAAATTGAAGATTTTTTTACCTGGTAGAATATTATGAGGATTGTTACATATACTTTAGGTCAATAGTGAAAACTAAATACTAGTGATATATCTCTAAAGTTACTAATAGTTATGATCATTATTGGTCAGTTTAATTTAATTTTTCAAATAATATATAATATTTAGGTGACTCAAATCTAGTCATGTATCAAATATTGTAGCAAATATTTGAGTTAAATTTTTTTGATAAAATAAATTATTGAGTAATTTAAAATATTCTAGAACTAAATTTTATAAAACTATGGTGATTTATGTTGTATCAAATATTAAATTATTAGCCAAACAATTCTAAAATTAGCCAATTTGTGAATATTAGCCACTAAAAATACCTTTCTTGAGAGAAAGGACGCTTCACCTCTCAAGTACCCAAAATGTCCAAAAGATACCAAGTTGCACACATGAGCTGAGTTGTAGTCAGAGGCTACTGAGCTAGAGGAAACCAAGTTTAATGGATCTGAGTTATAGACACTGGGACTTGAATCTAACATTGAAGTTGATTAAAAATTTAATGAAAGCCATTCTTTATCCAAAGAGCTTGCATTAGCAAGATATTTCAGAAGACATCATGCATCTGATCAGATCATTGGAGACAAATCAGATGGAACAATGACAAGAACTAAATTAAAAGGTACATGTTTACTTGCTGAATTTGAACTAAGAAATATTAAAGATACTTTGGATAATGAAAGTTGGGTTGAGACAATGAATGAAGAAATAGAAAAGATTGAGAAGAATAGAACCTAGACCCTTGTTCCTAGACCCAAGGATAAAAATGTAATTGGCACAAAATGGGTGTTCAAAAATAAGTTGAATGAAGATGGAGAGGTTTCTAGAAACAAAGCAAGGTTAGTATGTAAACACTACACTCAAAAATAAGGTATAGATTATGATGAAACATTTTCTCCTATTGCAAGATTGGAAGGTGTTAGGACTTTACTTGCATATGCAGCTCACAGAGGTTTTTAATTTTATCAAATCTATCTAAAATCTTGATTCTTGAATGGAATTCTTGATGAGGAAGTCTACATTGAATAGCCAAAAGGTTTTTTAGATCCTATCAAGAGAGACATGGTCTACAAATTACACAAGGTGTTATATGGTCTCAAGAAATCTCCTAGAGCTTGGTATGAAAGACTTCATAATTACTTCGTATAGATTGGTTTTTAAAGAACAAATAATAATAGTACTCTGTATATCAAAGAAAGATGAGACAAGAAGATTGTGTTGGAAGAAATATTTGTTGATGATACTTTATTCATAGGAAATGATGACATGTGCAAGGAATTTTCAAAGGAAAGGAATAAAGAATATGAAATATCTATGTTTCGTGAGATAAAATTCTTTGTTGGATCACAAATTCAACAAAGAAAAGGTGGTATCTACATTAGTCAATATAAATATATCAAGAAGATACTAAAAAAAATTGAAATGGAAGATTCAAGGCTAGTTCGAAATCCTGTGTCTATTGGACATATGCTTTCCAAAAATAATGATTCCAAGGTAGTATATTAGACCATATATAGATCAATGATTGGAAAATTGTAGTATGTAGAACATACAACTTGATATTGTATTAATAGTTAGAATGGTGGCAAGATTCTCAATAGATCGTAAAGAAAATCACATTGTGGCAATCAAGAGAATCATGAGATATCTAACAAATGCTAAAGACTATGGCTTATGGTACAAAATAAGAGGCAATTTGGACTTATAAGTTTTTACTAATGCTGATTGAGTAGGAAGTATTGATGATAGAAAGAGAACTAGTGGTGGAGCATTCTTTCTTGGTAAAAGGCTAGTGTCTTGGACAAGCAAGAAACAAAATTGTATCTCTCAATCCACAACAAAGGTAGAATATGTAGTAGTAGCAATTAATTGTTCTAATATTTTTTGGTTCAAGCAACTATTGATAGGTATAAAAATAGATATCAAGAATCTAGTAGTTATATACTGTGATAATACTAATGCAATCAATATGTTAAAGAATTCAGTAATGCATACCAAAACAAAGCACATTGATACAAAATATCACTTCTTAAGAGAATTGGTGCAAGAGAAAGAAGTTAGAATGGAATATGTTAATCGAAAAAAAACAAATTGGAGACATATTCACCAAGATATCACCTAAGGATGCATTTTGTATCTAAGAGGTAAGGTAGGTGTCATTCCCTTATCTGAAGCTCACTAAATGAAGTTTAGTGGTGCATCAACTAGAGTATATTGAAGATCAATCAGTTGATGCAGAATTGGCAAGGGCATATTGCAAATGAATCAATGCTTGAGGCACACTGATATTAAATCAACACTGTCTTTGCAATATGTAGTCAAAGAGGGAGAAGTATATTCTCATAGAAATTTTAAGATGGAGAAGTTTTCTATCATAGAAATTTTTATAAATAGGGAGAAATATACTATGTAAAAGAAGAAGAACTGTATTGTCATTTCATTAGAGTGAGACTAACAAACATTTTTTTTTTTACAAAGGAAGAAATTGAAGGTGTCATGCCCACTCTTTTCCTACCAAAAAATTACTTAATTTCATTAATAAATAACAAGATTTAGATTCAATATTTTAGATCTGTAATAGATATATTTTGATAACATAATTTTGAAAATTAGTTAATAGACTCTAAAATAAATCATCTACAAATTTTATATCCAAAATAATTTCTCAATTATGAAAAAAAGTTTAACTAGTAATACCAAAAATAACAATAGCTTTTTAGAAAAGATTTACAATTTCTCAATTAACATAAGCATAATTTCTATAATTTTTATCACAAACTTCATCTCTCATACACAACTTAGATCTATTAACAAAGACTTTAATATCTAATTTTCATTTATATTTATTTACAAAAATACCACAATAATTACAAAAATTGTTCACACAAATGTTCATTTCCACCCTACCATAATGGCATCATGAGGCCACTTGTGCCCTAGCCATACCCCTAGGAAAGAGAACTCATTTCAACCAAGAGATCATGGATGAAATCCTAAGATTTCTCTCTAAAACATTATGGAATAATTCCTCTAACAATATTTCATCTCAATAACTAAGAAGTACTCTAAATACATATAAGTTACTTATCTTTTCAAGAGCTCTCCATTTAGATAGATCTTCATCTTCAACCAAGAACCATTCCTCCTCTTCCTCCATCTCCTTCTTCCTCTCCATCTTTCTCCTATGCTCCATACCACCTCTCCTTCTCTTCCACCATGAAAAAAAAATGAATCCTCCCTTCCATGTCTTCCTACCTTCTTCTTAAAATCATAACTCTCTCTTTTCATCCCCCAATATTTTAATGATGGCACTAGGCTCTATGTCCCCCCTTGTCTCCCACTCAAATGTCACATCTCCTAAATAGGGAAGAAGGCATGGAGTGTGTCTCCCACTTCTCATTTTCATCACTCTTGGGAAGTGGCCCATTTGAGGTGTCAAAATGAAAGCTTTAACCATGATTTGATCTTCAACTAACCCCCAACCCTAGGTAGTATAAGTGAGTTAGGTTATTTTAACTCAAAAGGGACTATAGGGTCCACTTTAACCCCTCTATAGTCCAACTTTAATTTACATCTAGTTTTGTAAGAATTTTTCACTAAGGTCAAATTTTATTATTGTATAGGAGTTGGCATAGATTCTTTGAAGTTATTCGTAATAATCCTTTGCAAAATTCAAATTAAACATCAATAAACTAAATAGAGAAATATATAACTATAAACATTAATACATGCCCATGATTGAATCATATATTGAAACTTTAGATCAATATCATATTCCAACATCATTTTTTAAGAATCATTTGCATATGAAAATCTTTTACAAATACATATCATTCATTTTACTGTAACCACTTCTCTAATTACAATATTTTCAAGAATAGAAGTCACCTTAATAATTCATATCATATGTATCACACCACCTTACACATACATTAATCAAGTTCATATAATTGAGTCTAAGTCTATATTGAGATGGGGTATTACATACTCCCCCCTTGTCCTTAACATCCTCTTGGAAGTCACCAAAGTTTATGACATCATTCGTATCTTTAAATTATTAATTTTCATATTTCTTACACATTTATAAATTTATTAGGCATAAGTACATATTATCACTAATTATAGTATTCAACTCATAACATCTCAAGTATCACTAATATTCATTGTGTTATCTATATTCTAATCATTCGTGTACATCTTTATTTTTAATTTAAATGATACATAACTCACTTCAACACTATAATCACATGACATGGAATTATTTATAGTAAATCACAAAGAGACTATCTATAATCATGTTATTGAAAAAGTTATATATGTTTTCTAATGAAAATATTAATATGATCACTTCTAGACAAATTATATTGTAGTCAAACTATCATTTTTTCAATTTCTTAATGAGACGTGAGCTTACATTCCCCTCCACTAGTCTTTAACTTCCTCCTAGAAGTTACCATTGTTTGATATCTTTTCTTTATCTATTAAATCTTACTCCTATAAGTGATATTTCCAACATTTATCAACTTGTAATTGTATGAGAATACATAGAACATGATATATTAAACCATAATTGAAACACTCATCTTAATTCACAATTTTGTTAAAGTTGCATACTAAATTCAAAAAATTAAGAAGCACAAAAGATGTTTATTTATTTATGACACTAGTAATTACTTCTTGTAACCATAGGATAACTCACATTCTCCATATGTAAAATTAAACTAATAACTTACTAAACCCAACAATGTAAATGCACCAACACATGTAGTTTAAATAATTGAGAACTTCTATGACATTACTTTGACCATTATTTATTTGTTTATCTACAATAGTGCTAGATGTGAATCATATACACACATAAACAAACCACATCAGTGGGATAAAAAATCACAAGGTTCAAGGATGGTCATAGAGGTAAAATGTTAATCTCATCTAGGTTAAAAGTCCATTATACCACATAACTAATTGAAATTCATATACATAACCATAATCCATGATCCATGCCTCACTTGGTGGTTCGATAGACCCCACACACTAAGAGGTCATCCATATGAAACCATGCGTCATATCCTTTGTTTATGTAAGGTGGATAGCCTCCAAGGAATAGACACCATACACATAGGTAGGTAGTGGATAATAGCTGCATACAGCCTCAGATACCCCCATCCTCAAGGGTTCCCTACATCTTCTTCATCATATACACTCATCAAGTTCATCTCCATCATCCTTGATGAGGAATCACATTACAACACAAGACCAACATTCAAAGACACCAAAGAAACTAGTACAGCCACTAAAGTTTTTTTTTTTCAATAAGAGAAGTTAAATTGTATATTTCAACAATAACAAAATAAGAATTTTTTGATGTATTGCAACAATAAGCTAAGTGAAAAATGAAGATCAAAGGTTGTGGCTAAACTATCAAAGGAAAAATAAATAATATTGTTGGTCTACACAATAGAAAAATCATAAGTTACACATTACATCATTGTGTGACTATGTCTAGCCACCTCACAAGGAAGGAGGGAACAATGTCTAGCTAGCATAGTGGCCCTTAATGTGGGCACTCTAGGTGTACTAATCAAATGGAATGGGGTGTTCACCTCAGCAATACATCACATTGAGTGGTATAGATTAAGCATGTCAACTCACCTGACATGACCATACACCAAGTGGAGAAAGCACGCTCTCATCGTATGTTACATGGCAGTGTTCCTCACAATGAAGGAATGTGTACAACACACTTTGCATAGAAATCTTATGTAAGAATCACCATAACTAGAGGTATACATGGCTAGGGTCCACCCATATGCACTTCTATGTACACATGATCAAGAATCTATGGGCAGCCCTCCACAAAATGCAAGCATCTTCCATATGATCTGCATCAAGTGGGAAACTAAAACATACAAAAATAGTAATGCCTTCATATAACTATGCATTTGGCATCGTGCTCTCGAGCTCAGCTCACTACCATTAGCAACACAACATCATCAACCATATTATGTTAAACCATTAGTAGGGTGTGGCATCATACCCATTGCACTATGGAAGAACATGTGCAGGAATGGTATCTTTCACAAAATGAGAAATCATCCCTCCACATGTTGAATCTGATAAGAAAATATACATAAATATGTCTAAGGAATCTCATTCTGAGTACTGGTATTTTTTTTAAACTATGGGAATTGGTAACAATATTATCCTTTCAGGTGGTACTTAGTAGGGTTATATATAAGTAAGAAACACATACCAGGTATGACTTTCACATACTTATGAACAAATAATATCAAAGAATGTATATTTTTAATTCCCCATGGGCAGGCATGACAATTACTAGTTTTACACAACACTTTAACACAAACAACAACCTTGGTTTAATCACATGGATCAGGAAATGCAAGATGACATAATTCATAGCTTCCCATGGATTACTAACACCTATTAAAGAAAAGTATTAAATATTTTATTTCTTCATGAAGCCTTAAGCTTTCATCTACATAGCCACATATAATATTAGAATTAATCACAATGCTCATCTAATCTTCCCTAGATGAGGATATCAGACATTATATATAGCCACGTAAGATATTCTCACAACATTAAAATTCTGTTAATACAAGAACATGTTAGATCATGATCATTACTACATGCTTAGATTTTCAATTCTTAAAGGATCTTTTACCCATTTGATTATCTAAGCAATGAGTTTACTTCTTAACCCACATTAATCTCATAGTGTCTAATTTTACCTTAAACAACCCCACAAGCATTTTTCATTAATAATACAATTTTATATTCAAAAACATAATACTGTAATTTTCCTAAAACTTACATCATAAGGAACACCCATTAGGTACTTGCAACTCACAATTTATGTTTTGAACTATTTCTAAGATGTATTGTAAGCATTTTCACTTAACAAAAAATAAATGGTATCCATAGAGAATTCACTTATTAAGTACACAATATGTAGAGTTTTCAAGAGTCCTAACAATGTATGTCAGAAACAAATTTTGAAAGTGTTCATATCCCTTAAAATATTGTGTTATGTTTTATTCCTCTACTTGTCCTTTTAATCTCATACTTATAAAATAACATCAATGGTACTTAGCAATTTTAAACAATATCCATCAAAATTCCAACTATATATCCTATGGTGACAATTTACTATAATCTCAATAGTTTAGTCTAATACTTAGTCAACACTTTGTGTTTAATCATATCAAGTGTGTTTGCCTTTTTTTGAAAGCATCTAATTAAATCATCTTCCCTTAATATGTTTAACCTCAAGAAAATGTGAATTATCTCAAATTCATATACAAAGTACATTACTCCTTGAAAATATTTAGAGGTCTCTAATCTTTGATGTAGATTAACCATCCCATTACTAGCTACTAGTTTAAGATAATAATCCTTTATATTTTCCTAAAGTATTTCAAAGTTTTATATTCCAAATATAACATTACAACTAACTAGGATAATTTATTTTTAGAAAAACACTTTTATTACAATAAATTTTAACCAATCACTTGCAAAATTTACCTCTTACTAAGGAACCGTTTGTGATGCTATAAGGCTTGATATCTAAACATTTATAAAAATATGTCAATTAACTCATTATTATAATGCTATAATTGAATTACAATTTACATTTTGTAAAGATGGAGAATTGGTATTGAAACATACTACACTAGCTGATAACCTTAAGTTATAGAGCTATAGGAATACTTAACACAGGTTGGTTACATATTTGAGAAGCATTTAGGGTTTCCAAGAACTTAAATTGACTCTAATTTTTTCTTTTTTTTATCATAACTTAATATAACTAAACAAATCATTATTCATTAAATCAATTATGACCTCAAAATCAACTCATAGCATTAAGCCAAAGTCTTCTATAATGTAACCTATACAAGACCATTCCTTCCAAATCTTAACATTAAAAAACTAGCCTATTATAAACTACTTTACAAATATTATTTTAAAACACTAACAAAAATATTATTCATTTCAAATATCGAAAATAATTAGATAACTACTATTTCTCTGAAGTATTGGATTTTAGTAATATTATTATTACTAAAGAGGAATGTGGTGGGAGTGAGTTTCAAACACTTGACCTCTTGACTCCCAATGCCTTCACCCAATCCTCATAACAAATCATGTCTTTTTGACTTCTAAAATTTACACATAAGGGGATCCAATTTCATGTTGGGTCAAAGAGTGAACCATAGATAATTTAAATTACTTCTTAAAATTGACAAGAAATTTTTTAAGAATTAAAATATTTAAACTATTAATATAGAGATAAATAACTTAAACTGAAGTAAGGCATTAGAAGATATGGTCTGAAAGTCAGTGATTACAAAACATGTAATGGATGGTAGGACTTGTCTTTGATATCCCTTGGTCTTAATCTTCTGATGATTACTCTGAATGCTATTCCAATAAATAATAAGGAGGATGAAGTCATTTGGGGAGGTAACTCAAATGGCCATTACTCTGTTGCCTCTGGATATTTTTCTTTGTGGGATAGAATGGAGAAACCCATATTGGAAAAAGCATGGGTCCCTGGTCTTATACCTAAAATCAATATATTTTTTGGCTTTTGCTCCAAGACAAGATCCTTACTTTGGACAATCTTTCTAAGTGTGGTTAGATTATCCGCAACAGATGTAGTTTATGCAAGTAGGATTTGGAAATTGTCAATCATTTATTTATCCATTTTCCCTATTCTTCTAATGTTCGGAACCTCCTTACCAGGAACATTGGGATCAACTGGTGTCCTCTGGCCAACATTCAAGATTTGTTAAGCCAATGAAGGAGCTCACATAATGGCTTAATCTCTCATTTATTTGCTTTGGGTCCCTTCCACATTTTTGTTGCAACATTTGGAAAGAGCAAAATAACCAAATCTTTAGAGATAGGGAAGCCCCTGAGTTTGTCATTGCCAAGAAAATTGAAGGTCTAATGAAGGAGAACTTCACTACCACTAAGGTTGGTAACATTGAGGAAGGAGGGAATAGCAGACAAAGGAAAATGAAAAGGGATAGGAAAAGATAGGAGGCTAGGTGGTCGTTTCCCCTTGAAAATTGGTTCAAGGTCAATTTCGATGGGGCTACTAAAGGGAACCCAAGACCTATGGGAAGTAGAGGCATCATCAAGAATAGCCATGGGGGAGGAGTTGCAACCTTTTCCTATATTCTTGGACATTAGACGAATCATTTTGCTAAAGCCAATTCTGCTAGTCACATTGTCAAGTTGGCCCTGGCTTTTGGGATTGAGAACCTATGGCTAGAGGGGGACTCATTAAACATCATTAATTATCTCAATGGTCATGCTAAGCCCTCATGGACCATTGAGAATATAATAGAGGAATTAAAGTCTGACCTAAGAAAGTTCAACAAGACCTATATTAGTCACATGTATAGGAAGGCTAATTCAGCTGCTAAGTTGTTTTCCAATGAAGAGGTCACCAATGTGGAGAGGACGTGGCATGTCAGCAACATCTTTTCAGTGGCAATAAATAATTTCCTATTGCAAGATTGCATTTAGGGAAGTACTAGAAATATCCAAAATAAATGATGGAAAGATTTGCAAGATTTCACGTAGGAGGGGGAGTTGTTATAAATCATGTAAAACTCTTTTATCATAATAGTGTGTACATATGACATGTTTTATGGGTTGTTTTGAATACTACCATTAATATTGGTATTTTCAAAAACATTTTAGAGTTTCACAATTTGAATAAGGCTGAGGTCTGGAAGAAATCTGTGAGTAGGTGGGGGCTTTCAATAGTAGACAAAACCATGGTGGGAGAGAGAAATAGGAGGGAGCCATGAGGAGAGGCAGGGAACTAGAAGGAGAAACCAAATGTTTGGCGCAAACTAAAAAAGCGTAGGATTTCTCAATTCTTGGAGAAGCTTGACAGTTTTGACACAAAGATAACCGAGGTTATGGTCGATTCCTTGAAAAATGGGAGAGTAAAAATTTATGGGGTCTCCCACCAAGTCAATGCAGAATTGATAGCCCAGGTTGCTAAAATTCCTCTAGAAGGGACCAATTTTTTCAGAGATAAGAAAATGTTGACAAACATCATCAAAGTTTTTGTGAAGGATGAAAAGGAGTTGAATAAATTCATCAAGGTGGAGACATACTACGAGATGGACTCAATCAAAAAGCTATGGAGGTATGTTCTTAGGATCATCATTGAGTATATTTCCCTAGACCCTAGATTTGACAGGATACAAATGCATCATTTTGTCTTGCTTAATCACTTTAGGCATAAAATCAAAATTTCTTTTCCTTTATATCTTATCACCTCCATGAGCAAGGGTTTGAGGGTTTTAAGAGAAAACCCACTGCTTATCCATCCATTCATGAGGGATTACTCCTCCTTAATTATGAGTATCTGAAGACTCAAACTAGGGGAAAATCCCTCAGTGATGTTGGGTGTGCTTGCAAGGAAACTAGGAGCTCAAACTCCAAGGAAGTTTAGAGTATTGAATAGGAGGAAGAGGAATCCAAATCCAAAGAAGAAAGGAAACACCCTACCTGCATCCCCTATAGAAAGAGCCCAAGAGGTTTACCCCTCATTCCCCCTAAGCCTGAGCCTCAAGAGGTGGAGGAGGATAGTGAGGATGAAGATGACACTAATTCAGAGGAAGATGAGAAGGAAGAAGGTGATGAGAAGGAGGAGAAGAAGGGGAGGGATAGTGAAAAGGAGGAGGAGGATTCTACCAACATGTTGGGGAATCCTAATAAAAGGAAATCTGAAGAGGCCTTTGACACTAAAGAATAGATTCCTGAGATTCCTAGCCCTAGCCCCACTTCTTCCTTGATTGTAGAAATTCTAGGAAAAGAGAGTGGGGAGGTGGTAACAAAAAATAGGAGGAGGTCTTAGAGGAATTTTAATTTGAATAAAGCCAAATTGGGGATTGTCAAGTTGCCTTTGAATATTCAAGTGATGGAGGATATTGATGGCAAAACCCATTATGAGGATCTCATTGATCCTATTCTAGTTGTGATTTCAAATAACGTTATGGAAACTGGGATTAACCTTTTGAACAATGCTAGGAATGACATAATAGACAATTTTGGTTCTATCAAGTGGTTGTTCCATGAAATTGAAAAACTCAAGGGGAGAAAAAGTCAAGAAGGTGACCAAAACAGAGGCAACGACCAAGGTAACACTGAAGAGGACAGAAGCCAAGATGGAAATCAACCACATATCTACATCTAGGATCATAGGACTGACCAAGAGGACATAATCACAAAGGTTGAAAAAAGAGTCCAAAGGATGGAGTTCTTCTACCACAACTTGGCGAATTAGGTGATCGCCACCTTGAATACACTAAATGAAAATATTAACAGCTTTGGTGAATCAATGATTAGTGCTAGATTTGGTGGGGAAATTCTAGAGAAGGCCAACCTAGACAAGGGGTAGGCTAAGGATAACCAAAAAGAGACTAGGGACTAGGTGGATGCTCAGAACCAGGACCAGGTGGATGCTCAAAACCAAGACCAGGAGGAAGCGGACAACAGGAAGACCATTGAAGCTGTAGAATCCTCGCAAGTTCTTGATAAAGAGAATTGATAGTTAGGTTGTTGTTCTTTCCTAGCACTATTACAAAAAGAACAATATATCACTAAATAAAGTACTAAAAACTATAGATATATGACCAATTGTGATCATGTGACCATTGGTAGTTTATTTCTAGTCATTATTTGGTAACCAGATTTATGACTAAACTATTTGAATCATTATTATGATCATTGATTTGGTCGATTATTATTGTTTCTTAGTAGTTTATTTGGTAATTTTGGTAGTATATTTGGTAGTTGATTTGACATTTGATTTGGTAGTTTATTTGGTAGTTTATTGAGTAGTTTATTTGGTAATTTATTTGGTAGAATATTTGGTGTTTTATTTGGTGGTATATTTGGTACATTATTTGGTATTTAATTTTGTAGTTGATTTGTTAGTTTATTGGGTAGTATATTTCGTAGCATATTTGATAGTTTATTTAATCATGAGTTTAGCCATATTAGGACACAATGGAATCAAACCACCATCCTCCTATTTGTAAAGTAGGTGCTCTTCCATTGAGCTAGTACCTTTAAAGAATAATGCAGACTAACCAGTCCCATCAGACTAATTTGTTCTTCTCTATCCTAGCTCCAACTCAGTCTATAATCTTTTAATAGGCTATCCACGTCTATATTTTAATCACTTCAATTTCTCCTTTTCCTTATTTTGAAAAATTGACTAAAGTAGAGTCTCAAGTGATTTGGCCTTTTTGCTTTGTGCTCAAACATTTATTTTGAAGAGGTCAACCAATCTTTTCCTCTCATCATTCCATGTCAGGATTTATTGTACCAAGTTTCTCTTCTCCGATTTGAGCTATTTACTCCAAAATTGCAATTGGATCTTCTAACTTATTAATAATGTGTCAAATTCACATTTTTATTAAATAGAAAATAAAATTTGACACCACAAAAAATAATGTCATCCAATCAATTCAAATAAGACAAACACAGTATAAGAAATGAATATCACCACTTTTGAATTTTCTTCTTTGTTAACAAACTGAAAAACTGATTGAAAAAAAACATGCACATGTTAAGTGCCGATGAGAAATTATAAACAATTGCAACACCATCATTAGATTTGTGAAATAGAACAAGGTTATACACTTTGTCCTAGTGAAGAAAGAAACAAAATAGGTTGGTTGCCATAGTAATGTATTTATCTTGAGGTAACAATAAATTTGTTTATGGTGTGTTCTCAATAGCCACTGACAATTATTAAGATAATCATGTCTCCCCCTGAGATTGTGCTCTCTAAAACCACTAAAGGATCTCTTATCTCTATTGCACCTTCCTGTCCAATGTGGACTACTTCACTTGCTACAAAAATTTGAACCTCTTGTTGTAATAGGTTGCATTCTTTCTCATTGCATCTTTTCAACTCTTTTATCTCTACATCATAATCTTCAATGCTTTCCCCTTCTTCAGTTAACACAACTCAACAACTTCCTCAAAGTCAATCATCTCTTGATTTTCATCACATTCATTTATTTCTCTAGCCTATATACAAGAGGAGACTAGAAATTAAGAGGTTTGGCCAACCCTAGCTAGTCGGGGATTACCTCATCAACTACAACATCAGCATCTGCCCAATATAATGTGGCTTCAAAAGGAAGTGGAGTTGGACATCAACCACCTGATAAGAAAAAAAGTTCCAGAAAAAAATTGTGGGGATGATTCAATTAAGACCACAATGTAGATGAGCAAAGTGATAATGAAAAGGATAAAGAGAATGAGAAAGATAAAGGGAAGGGGGAGGTAGATGAATAAGAAAGAGAAATAGAGATAATGGATGTTGACTCCTCCATTCCCATGCGAGATTCTTTCCAAAATGCACCTAGTGCACCTGCTAAGATCCCTTGATAGGGTAAGGCTTCCTTTTCTTTTCCTTTTGTTTTGAAAATTGTATTCAAAACCCCTCCTTTGAAATGAGCACTTGATTTTTCTTCTCCTAGTTCCTCATTAGCTATGCATGGAATGAGAATAAAAGGTATGAGGTGCTTTTTGTGGCATTCAACATAATTTGCACGCAATAAATTCTCATTGATTCAGCTTATTGTTGATCAGAAAGTAGCCTTCACTTACACATCCAAAGGGGGGGAAAATCTTTTAAAAGCATGTTCCATTTCCAAAGAAAACATAGGTACTAATTCTCCATCATAGTTGGAAAATACCCTGACTAAAAATAGAAACTATGCCACTTAGTCTGTAGGTGAATAACATAGTGGGACAACATCTTCAAAGGTCCTCCAGACCAAAAGAAGTTGAAGTCTATCTCTAGACTCATTGAAGATGGAGATTTTAAGATTTTGTTTGTTGAAATTGCACATCCATTAGTGTAGAAAATGTCTAGTTAGGCTACTAAAGCTGACTATAATTTGTCTAGATAGCCTTCGGACCTCCAAGTAGTGATGGAGATGTCCATAACTTGTAGTTGTCTAGTTTTACAGTATTAAGGAGGAAATAAAAAGATAAACAAGATAAAGATGAGCTGAAGAAAGTTGTGAAGTGTTCATTAGTTGTTTGAAGTCATTAGTGGATCCTTTTGCCCTATCGTTCAATTAATCAAAAGCTTTTTTTGTATCAAATTCTAAGGTTGGGAGATAAATATGGTGAATAAGTTGCAAGTGGGCAATCATTATGATGGGACTACAGAAGAATGGGTAAGAAATCTAAAACATAAAGGGAACCCTTTTATTGAGAGACCTAGAAGAATTTGTATGATTTAATTTTGATAAGAAATGTTGTCAACACTGAAATAATTAGGCACAAAGCAAGAAGAGACTGCATCGATACAAACTGATCTGGAGTTTAAAGAAATTATAGATATGGGTATGGATAAGGCTGTAGCAGAAAAGATTATCCAAAATGAAAATGATGATGGATGTATAATGTGGAGGGAGAGTATCAAATGGATGACACCTTCCTCAAACACAATATCAAGGCACAAATCAAGCTCCTAAGGGATTGTAATAGAATGTAAGTGGATATAAATGAGGAGTTTACAGACATCAAGTGTCAACTTGAGAAGAAAGACATGCAAGTGATGTCTCTACAGAAGAGTTAAAATATGAGTTTCAAAAGGTAAGTGAGACATTTTTAGATTAAATGTGTTAGAATATTATTATTTTACTACTTTAATGTTCATCTTTTTCATATTTATAAATCTATGTAGATAAGACTGTTTCTTAAATTTCCTATTAAAAACCTCTATTCTTACTACCTTGTAAATTCTTTATAATGACCTCTTTGTTCATTTGTTAATAAAATTAGGCAAAAAAAACTCTTTTAAAAAGTTTTAAATTTTTTTTTTTAGCCCAAAGTTGGCTAGGGTTCTGTCGTTGGGTGACACATTTGTTTCAAATTCCTCCAAATCCTCCAAATTCTGCATGGGCCCAGCTAACAGAACTTGGAGCTTTGTGGCTGAATTTTGGGTGAATTTGACAAGGATCCAAATTACCAGTGAATCAAACCCGACTACCAGGCATCCAGGGACAAATCTTGTAACATGTCTTAATGACTGTTTTGCAAATGTATTTAATTAAATATTATTGTGACAAATTTATTTTTATTTGAGATAGACAGGATCAGTGTAGATCCATTGCAGCAGTCTAATTTTGATGTTGTCAAATGGAGTGCCACTCTGCGATAACAGAACCATTGGAAATTAGAGTTAAAATATTTTGCTCAAGACTATTGTTTAGTTTAAACTCTTTAGCTTAAAGACAAGTTTTTCCTTGGGCTTTTGCTGCATTAAATGTAGTAGAATATGGTATTTTATAATGTGCATTTCAGAAGCGGAGTGTTGGGACCAAAAATAATAGTTAATATGATGCAGTGTGTAAGATTTTCTTGGTAGGTAAATGAAGAGAAACCATGGTAGAATAATCATCTCTAAGTAAACTTATCTACCAGCTCAAATAATACCTTGAAGTTTGGTGCTACAAGAATTTTCAGCTAACAAATATTTCAATCTCATAATTTTGGCCATTTATTTATAAGTTGGCGCTAGAGGGCAACATATTTTATTTTCCTTTTCGATCTTCTTAGAGTGCATCCTTTTACTTCTATTCCAAAGGTAATTCTACTATTTTTTTCTTCTTTACTGCTTGACTTGGGAGCTGCCAGTTACTCGTTGTTAAGTGTAATGTCCCCTGTTCCAATGACCTTCTTTTTTTAATCTTTCTATTGATAATCATGTATTTCACAACATCAGTAAATACTTACTCTTAATTATCCTTTTCTTTACAAACCATCAACACCATTTTTCATCTCACCTGAATTCCCGAATACCAGGCCATCTATGATTGCATAGACATCATCTTAGGGAGAAATAGTTTCTTAGTTATTTCTCTCTTATATATAATTCAATTTAGTTTGCTTCGCAACTTGGACTATATATATTTGATAATCATTTTGGCTCTGGAGTTTCTGACACATAGATAGTTGATTGAGTATGAAATACAAATATATAATATCTTCTTTTTTTAGTAACCATTATTGGACTTAGTCATTGTCTTATGCTGATAAATCATTGTCTTCCTATATAATCTCATTGCCAATCCTGATCCCTTCTAATTTATTGTAGAGAATTCACATTCTCGTGTTAGTAGAGATTTTGGTAATTTCTACATATTTAATGTTTATAGAATATATGTTTGTAGAAAGAAAGTAGACGTCTATATTTTGATTCAAAGATATTTTGATGCAATAACTATAGGATTCAAAGTATAACAGGAAAGTGTTCATCATCACGAGAAAACATGACTGTCTTAATAACTGTCAGCGACTATAGAGAACAAAACATAAAAACTTTCATTTTTACCTCAGGATAAATAAATTTCTATGGTTCAGCCCAAAGCAAAAAGGCCAAATAACTTGAGACTCTACTTTAGTCAAATTTACAGAAGAAGAAAAAGGAGAAATTGAAGTGATTAAAATATAGACATGGATAGCCTATTAAAGGATTACAAACTGAGTTGGAGCTAGCATAGAGCAGAATAGATTAGTCTGATAGGACAGGTCAGTCTACATTGTTTTGTTCAATTTTCTTGATCTCAAGAAGAGTACATCAGCAACATTTTTTCTTGTTAGGTGTCTTCTTTCACTATATAATCGATAATCGATAAAAGACCCTTGGATGAGATCATTCAAAAGTTACAGGGTGAAGAAATAAATGAATGGGATGAAAATCAAGAGATAGCTGACTTTGAGGAAGCTGTTGAGTTGTGTAACCTGAAGAAGGGGAAAGCATTGAAGATTATGATCCAGAGATAAAAGAGTTGAAAAGATGCAATGAGAAAGAATGCAAGCTATTTCAAGAGGAGGTTCAAATTGTTGTAGCAGGGGAAGCAGTCCACATTGGAGAGGAAGCCGCAATAGAGATAAGAGATCCCTTAACGGTTTTAGAGAACACAGTGGAGCAATATGCATGCCAAACAGTAGAAAAATCTTAACAAAGATGAGATCTAACAAGCTAAATATCTTTTAAATACCTGAATCTGCAATTTACTCCTAAAGAATTTAAAACCCCACATTGGTTTAAAAGGTTAGATCATTGTGAAAAGGATACAAAAAAAGCTCAAATCTTCTGGACAGACCACTAAATATTATTTCCAAGTGCAAAAATAACTCATAACACAAATACTTTTCATTCACATGAACTATATAATCCTTACATCTAGTGTCTAACATAATGCAAAAAGATCTGCAACGTATAAACAAACAAATGACAAAAGAACTGGCAACTAAACAACTACAGAATCTGATAGATGATGGCTTTTCCGGTTGCAACTAAAAGAGGTCAGCTCTACAAAAGATCTTAGCTAATTTTGCTAAAATGATCTGCTAACAAAGCTTGACAGTGAGATTTGGATTGGGCCTCTTTTGTAAGGCTAAGATAGCCTCAGGTGTGGATGTTAAGAAAAACTAAACACAATGCACAACACCCACCTCACATTTCCCAAGTTCACTACAGCAAAAGATTTTGAGCTTTACATGTTTGATTCAAGAATTAAAAATATACAATGGAAAAAAGTAGCATAATAAGATTACTTCAGTTTAAGGCAATGACAATCAACTTGTAAAGTTTATTTATCATTAAATATGTGATTGATTTATTGTTACGTTGTGTATGAATGGAAAAGAGGATGAAAAATTGACTGGCCTTGATGTTGTTTAATGGATTGTGATTAGGATTAAGATTGTTGAGACTTAATATTCTAACGTGGACAGTTAATGCTTTCACCGTGGACAGCAAATAAAGACATTTTGTGTGATATGGTGAAGTGGCTCAGTAAAGTACTCTTTTGAAAGGTAATGTAAAGGTCTTACTGTTGATGAACTATTGTTGTACATTTCCAAATAAGGATTAGGCATGGAACTGTGGTTGTGACAGCAAGGACCAATAGGCCTTGAAGCTGATTTTGTAGCATGAATTTCAACCTTGAGATTGGTTATGGTGAGTAACTGATTTGATGATGCAAATGACGATAAGTATGATGAATTTGAGGATATTGCTTTCCTAATGTATGGATTTGGTGAAGGTTAGCTATGCTATGGCAAGATGTGGTTGTGAAAGTTCTTTGTTCCCTATGGAATGTTTCCATTTTGATGAGTTTATTTGATGAACAAATTGTGGATCTTCAGATTTACTCTTGTTATATGCTTCATTCAGAAGATAATGGAGTATGAATTTAGTTTGGATCAGAAAGATCCTTGAGGGTTTTGTTGGTTGTGCAGGATGGTCTGCATCAGGAAACGATAGATGGAATCAAATCTATGGATGGGTCAGTTGTGATCAGTTACTCACCATAGCCAATCTCAAGGTTCACATTCACGCTACAAAATCAGCTTCAAGGCCTATTGGCCCTTGGTGTCAGAACCACTGTTCCATGCCTAATCCTTGTTTGGAAATGTACAACAGTTCATCAACATTAAGACCTCTACATTACCTTTCAAAAGAGTACTTTACGAGCCACTTCATCATATCATACAAAATGTCTTTATTTGCTGTCCACGGTCAAAGCACTAACTGTCCACATTAGAATATCAAGTCTCAGCAATCTTAATCCTGATCACAATCCATTAAGCAACATCAAGGCCAGTCAATTTTCCATCCTCTTTTCCATTCATACACAACGTAACAATAAATCATATATTTAATGACAAATAAACTTTACAAGTTGACTGTCTCTGCCTTCAACTTTTTTCGTGTCATTTTCACAATTATTAAATTGCAGATTCAGGTATTTAAAAGATATTTAGCTTGATAGATCCTATCTTTGCTAAGATTTATATACTGTCTGACATGCATATTGCTCCACTATTTTCTTTGTTTATTTTAGTTGTTAGTTGAGGGAGTTTCATAGGAGATAATTTAGCCATAGTCTATTTCAGTTAACTAGTTATTTCAATTCCCATATGAGGAAGTTTATTAGGGGCGGGGAGCTGAAGTAAAGAGATTGTGGCTGCTGTTATAGGGATCTCAATGTTTTCGGAAAAATGATTTACATTTTTGTTGCAAAATAATGAAGACATTGATCAATTATTTTATTGGAATACAGTTCTCTGTCTTCTTTGATTTCCATGGTTCATTGGTTTCTAATTTCTCTTCGATTATTGGAATGTAATTAACAGTTGCAGGTCTGTGGCGTGTCTGCATCATAAATCCTACCAACGTGGACATTTAAAAAAATAAAAATAAACCAAAACCTACCTCCCTACAGCTACAGTTTTGATCGATACAAAATAAACAAATAGTGGACCTGAGATTATTGCGAGTTTAGGGCTCCTATATTCTCCACTAAGTCTTGACTGGAATTTTTTCCAACTTATAGGGAACAAATTGAACCTGCGAGGATGAATTTAAAAAATTGATATCCTGCAACTAGAAGACTAACTGAGGAATTCCCAAACGGGTTTAACACTCCATAACATGCATATGATCCCTTGATAAACTTGCGCTATAGGTGTTTAAAAAATACTGTAACTTAACCTTATGGATAAATTGCATTCATCTTCACCAAACCCGATTCAAATTAAAAGAACATTGAAACATGATTTCTGCGAACCCTAACATAACAACTCATTCAAAGATGACCATAATTAGTAATAATGGAAAGCTTAGGTGCGTCTAGTATTGGTGGAGTCAACGCACTCTGTAGTATCATTCATCTGGTGGAAAGAGAATACCTTGAAATGGAGGGCCTTGACTGATCTGCTCATCCCCATCTTGCCACTGCAGAGCATGCGAAGTTCTTTGTCGTCTTTAGTGTTAGGATCAATTCCGATTAATGATAATGGTTCTTTTCCGTTCTAACAAAAAAGCAGAAAAAATATATTTTATCATTTTTTAAAATTAAAAATAATAATCAATTATAATGCTTTTATTCATAAACTTTTAATTATTTATCTAATTGGCTACTTGATTGGCCAAATAGAAAATATGCACCTAAGTATCCTACTTATGATAGGAACTAATAACATTTAACACTATTTTGAATGAGGGGAAACAATTAAGTAGCCGCTTAGGCTAATTTCGCACACTACAATACTTAATATGTATGTCAAAATTTGTCGATTTTTTGAGTGAATCTCCATAGGTGGGTGAAGAGATTAAAGATAACCTTTCAACTTTCTCATATTTACATATCTATCTATAGAACTTCAAGAATGTGAGGTGATCTGAAAGTGTCATTTTAAAATGTTCACTGGAAACCTACCATTAAGACCCCCCAATAGCCGCTCACCCAAAAAATAGTACTTTTAGCACAAATTGACCAATCAGCTACCAATAAAAACAAAAAAAATGATCAACTATTAGTACATGTGTAATCTACCATCTTTCTAAACTAGATTAACTGAGTCCAGTGATATCACCATTTGTGTTTACAAGATTTATGAGTGCCTATTAAGTGTGTGTATTGTGCACACACACATACGCATGTACATATCATTTATAATGATACTTCTTTCGACAATTTATAAATGTGAAAAAGAAAAAATCAAATTTCTTTATAAATATAAATTTTCTATATTACTTAAAATATTAATAAATTAACTTCTAATTAAATTAATTCTTATATATCTTATTACTATATAGCATTTCATAAAATAATTAAAGGTCATGCACAAAATATATTTAACAAAACAAAATAAAACAAAATTGAGTGTCTTGAGCCATTATGATAGACTTGAGCAAGAAGAATAAGAGCATAAACATTAATTTTAGTGAGAGAACACTATGTATAATTTATTAGAAAATATTTATAAAAACTCAACTTAAATCAGAAAAAATCAAGAAAATAAAATTTGTATAAAATAGAAAACAAATCAAGGACATGTCACAATTATGGTTTGTGGATCATAGATGGAAAACTATAAGATCATGTATTCTCTCTAATTAATTATCACATGCAAAAATTCATTTTATAAAGATGCTTATTACATAACATTAATGTGATTAAGAACAATTATATGTTGATATTACTTAATTGATAATTTATCTTTTTGATATTAAAAGATAGACCTAGATTTTTATTTTCTTCGGGAGTTCATAGATGAGTTTTAATGAGTTTGACTCTAGACTATGGTGACTTTAAATTCATTTCTAGTTCAATATCAATTGAGAGGACATTTGAGGAAGTCAATTAATGATGGTGTTCAATAGGGAAAAAAATTCATGGATAAGTAATAAAATTTATAAAAGGTTAAAGAATGTATTAATATGATAAACATTTCATCGACCATTCATTTAGTAATTTGTTTGGGTGACAATTATTAGTGATGACTGCTTAGTCATTTATGTAGTCATTTATCTTTTTCTAACCTTATGGTTTTACTCGATGACCAAGTTAGTCATTTATTTCAGTCACTTATTCTTATAAATTGTAAAAGATTACTAAGATTTGATCACTTTAATTCATCTGACTAAATTTTACAGTCTTGTGACTAAAACTTTTAGTCACGTAGTCATTTATTTGCAAAAATCTACTAGTGTAGTGTAGCTATTTCTTTTTTGATCTAGATTTACTATTTTTTTTTTCTTGGTCATAGGCCGGTTTTATGGTTGGCTTTTGTTAAGCTACTTCATTTTTGTTGGACTCTATTGAATACTTTTATTTTTAATATGCTATATTAATTTTGGGTTTCAAGATACCTATAAAACCTGTTTTACTTAATCAAAAACTTAAACTGAAGCAATGATATCTATAATTTTAATATGAAATATTAAATATAGGGAGATTAATGACACACACTATGTTATATGTTCATTAAATATAATGTTATTAACTTAATGATAGGAATATATTTAAATAGAAATTCGCTTCTTAAAACTGGCCCTCAAACATCTAGATGTTGCATTTGAACATAAAACTTGCTAAAAGAAATTATTCTATTAAGCTACTTAAATAATTAAATATAATTTATATTAAAATGTGCTTTGTTTTTGTTTATCTAGCAAAATAATTTATTAGTTGAATAATCACATTCTTGGTTACTATATGATATGGAAACATAATTTCCATTTAAATCTTAAATATAAATTAAATTTTTCTATGTACATAAAACTACTAAGAAGTATGTCTTTATTAGATTAGAAACATTCTTTTAATTCTATAATTTTTTTAAGAAACTTAAAAAAAAAAGTCCTATTTTGAAACTAAAATCATAAATTTAATTTACTTGTATAAACTTAAATAATGAATCAATAAAATAACATATTTTATTATAACAACCGTAAATAAGGTTTTCTAAAATTTTAAATAGAAATTAACCCTATTCCTTGTCATTTCCTTCTTTCTATTTTTTCTCTTTTTTGCTCTCACCTAGTTTTCTTTTCTTTTTCCTTACATGCATGTTACATGTTGCAGGTTGAAAATGGAGATTTAATGGATGATTAATGGTGTGCATATGCTTCACGCATATGTATACACCCATCATGTGTGTATATGCATAAAATGTAGGCACCCATATGGAGCTCAAAGGTTCAAACAGAGAATCATGCTTATTGATGCATGCATTCTCTTGAAATTTCTATTGAATTACTTATTCCCATATTTATTAATTTTTTTGTAGGTTTTTCTTTAGTTAATATAATTTTACAGTATGTATATCTTCATCCATTTTGAATCTAGGGTTTGCAGGGACAAATATGGAGCACTACCCCTAAGTTACTATTTCATTTTATTGTAAATTCCCTTAGTTCTGCCTCTTAGTTAATGGTGGCTTCATCAGAGATTTTTTTTAAATTAAATTTTTAATCTACTTAAAAGTTGGGTTACGTGCATTTTATATTCTATTAGAGTCCTTGTTTATCAAATTTATCTACAAAGTCTAATATAATATTTTTAAAGTTTGCTTCTATTTAGATCTATAATACAATACCAAAATAGAAATAGTTGTTTAGAACATAGATTATTATTTTTTCTATGTGGTTCCAAGAAAAACACATACTATTACCCATCTACCTCTAACTAATTTCTCCATCTATGAAAGTGCTATATTCCATGTGTTGATTTAATACTAGTCCATCCTTAATTCATGTGTCCCATTAACTCTTTTTTCCAAGTGGCTGGGTAGCTCCCTTTATTAAGGCTCTTAATAAAGAAACCCTAATCCCTATTGTCTATGCTATAGCTCCTATTTTACCTATCGCAAGGACTAGATGATGCATGAGAAGGAGCAATTATTAGTCTCTGACATGGATCAGAGTTGGGCAATGTTGCTAGGTAGCTTTGTTGTTACACAAATAGGAATTACATTGCCCTATGTTTGTCAAGTGTTTCTAAACACTTCCCAAACTTTACTCCATCCTTGTACCCTCAAAAATGGCTAAGTGGGGACATGGTCTGGTGGAAAGAAATGGTTTAAACTTCTTACTTTAGGTACTATTCTTCTTTAAAAAAAGAAAAAAGTTGTACTCTTTTCCTTGATTGCATATAGACCATGTGAGTTCTTAGCAACTAAGTCGGTAATTAACTTTAGGCATTATTAGACTCCAAGTGAGTGCCCAGGAAAGTATGGTGAAGGAAGGAGCTTTAAAAATTATTTTTCAAGTGCAAACTTCCACATTCCAAGCACACTCAATCAACCCTATCTCATATTAAACTTATTGTTTTCAATCTTCAAAAAAAAATTGAATGTGGCACGCGTGTGATGGAATGGTTTGGGGTTGGCTAGGTCTTGAGGAGGGGTTTTAGAGTATAAAATTTGTTTCTTTTTAAATCTCCACCCCAGTTGTATGTTCTCAAACCAAGGGAACTTGTTGGCACATGTACCCATAGGGGCACCCCTTGGTAATTCTTGGGAGGAGGAAAAAAGATGGTAGTGGAAGCCATGTGATTTCCCACTCTCTCTCTCCACATCACATATCACATGCCTCCCCATTTTGGATAAAGTCACTTTGGTGGATATTTCAATATCCAATTTTTTTTAATAGAAAGAGGAAACATGCATAGGTAATCCTCCTTAATGTATAGTTATATTTGCATGCATACTTAGGCTATTAGACATGACAAGAGTGAGAGTGTTGTCTTTCTTTTTAATATTATGTATGTTGTAGTATATGCATGTTATTTAATAGGAACTTCATAAGAGATATGCTTGGTGATTATTTTATTGTTCTATAATTGGGAAGTGAATTATTTCACTCCTCATACACATTTTCTAGAGAGTGGATCACTCTCTTAGGCTTGTTTATACATTTAGTCTTAGGTTGTGTTTCCTATACAATTTATCTTTTCTTTCAAATTATAAAATAGGTTTATGTTATAGTGCCCATATTTATAGCCTATCAAGTCCATTTAATCCTAACAACTCATTCATCACATTAAAATTAGAATTTTCAGATTTTATTTCATAGGATTTTAATAACATTTGGATTTTACATCTATTCTTAGTATAATGAAGTTTTATGAGATTGAATCAAATAGTGAACATGAATAACAACCTATTAAAATGTGAGTTAACTAAAACTCTATTTCTTTTTGTCTATTATTTTGATAGACCTAAGCTTTTCTTTCTATAGATCAAGCAAAACCATAATGGGCATAGGTCCTATTGTTGGAAATGTATGCTCTAATACCAAAATGCCATGTCCACTTTTTTCCTACCAAAAGCTTAGTGAAATTGAATTAATAAATAAATAAATTTAGATTCAATGTTTTAAATGTGTTACAGATATTTTGATAACATGATTTTGAACATTAGTTAATAGTCTCTAAAAGAAATCATCTACAAATTTTACATCCAAAATAATTTCTCAATTATCAAAAAAGGCTTAACTTACAATAAAATAAATAACAATAGCTTTTTAGAAAATATTTACAATTTCTCAACTAATGCATAATTTCTATAATTATTATCACAAACTTCTTCTCTCATACACAATTTAGATCTATTAAAAAAGACTTTAATATCTAATTTCCATTTATATTTATTTACAGGGATACCACAATAATTACCAAAACCATTCACAACAATGCTCGTTTCCACCCTACCATAATGGCATCATGAGGCCTCTTGTGCCCTAGCCATACCCCCAGGAAAGAGAACTCATTTCAACCAAGAGATCATGGATGCAATCCAAAGAGTTCTCTCTAAAACATTATGGAGTAATTCCTCTAACAATATTTCATCTCAATAAGTAAGAACCACTCTAAATGCATATAAGTTACTTATCTTTTCAAGATCTCTCCCTTTAGATAGATCTTCATTTTCAACCAAGAACCATTCCTCCTCTTCCTCCATCTCCTTCTTCCTCTCCATCTTTCTCCTATGCTCCATACCACCTCTCTTTCTCTCCCACCATGAAAAAAAAAATGAATCCCCCCTTCAATGTCTTCTTACCTTCTTCTTAAAACCCTAAATCTCTCCTTTCATCCCCTAATATTTTAATTATGGTACTAGGCTCTATGTCCTCCCTTGTCTCCTTGTCAAATGTCTCCTAAATAGGGTGGGAGGCATGGAGTGTGTCTCCAACTTCTTATTTTCGTCACCCTTGGGAAGTGGCCCATTTAAGGTGTCAAAATGAAAGCTTTAACCATGACTTGACATTCAATAAACCCTGAACCCTAGCTAGTATATGTGAGATAGGTTATTTTAACTCAAAATACACTCTAGGGTCCATCTTAACCCCTATATAGTCCAGCTTTAGTTTACACCTAGTTTTGCAAGAATTTTGCATTGAGGTAGACTTTTATTATTGTATAAGAGTAGGTATAGATTATTCGAAGTTCTTCATAATAATCCTCTCCACAATTCAAATTAAACATCAATAACCTAAAAATATAAATATATAACTATAAACATTAATACATGCCCCTAAATAAATCATGTATCAACACTTTAGATCAATATCATATTCTAACATTATTTTTCCAAGAATCTCTTTTGTACAAAAATCATTTACAAATATGTATCATTCATTTTACTATAACCACTTCTCTAATTATAATATTTTCAAGAATAGTAGCCACCTTAATAATTCATATCATATGTATCATAACACCTTAGACGTACATTAATGAATTTCTTACAATTAAGTCAAAGTCTATAATGAGATGGGATATTACATACTACCCCCATTGTCCTTGACCTCCTCCTAGAAGTCACCAATGTTTATGACATCATTTCAATATTTAAATTATTACTTTTGGAAATTTCTTATACATTTATAAATTTATCAGGCATAAGTACTTATTCTCACTTATTATAGAATTCATCACATAACATCTTGAGTATCACTAATATTCATTTTGTTATCTATATTCTAATCGTTCTCATACATCTTTATTTTGGATTTAAATGATACACAATTCAATTCAACACCATAATTGTATGACATGGAATTATTTATAGTAAATCATAGAGAGACTTTCCTTAGTCATGTTACCACATAAGTCATATGATGTTTTCTAATAAAAAAATTGATGTGTCCACTTCTAAAAAAATTATATTATAGTCAAATTAATGTTTTTGGAAGTTCTTAATGGGATGTGACCTTACAGAAGGCACAAAGAGTTCACACTGATAGAGGGAGTTCTCATGGATGAGAATTCGAATGAAACTAAGTACATGTTCCTTATTTTATTCTTGATCTAAAATTTCATTGCATTATGACATGTTTTATTGCCATCAATGCCAAAGAGGGAGATTTTTGGAATAATTGATTAATTGTGTATTATCTTTGATGTTACAGAAATGCCATAAATTATCTCTCAATGTATATTGAGTTCATTTAGGTAGTGAAGACAATTTTCTATGTCTATTGGGCATTCCAGAGTTTTCCTAGTTTAGAAGAAAGTGTCTACTGAGTTCACCCAATAGACAAAGGAAAGTGTGTAGAAGATGAGTGTTAACTAAGTTCACTTGGTTAATAAAAAAAAGTTGGATGGAACTAGTGTTAATTGAGCTCACTCAGTTACCAGAGGAACTTTGTGAATATGTAGTGTTGACTGAGCTTCACTTGGCTAACATAGGAAAATAATTTCAGAGTTAGTGTTTACCGAGCTGGGTCGGCTGACAAAGGATTTTCTTGTTTTAGCATATTGAGTTTAATTAATTTTTCTAATGGTTCTAGCTGACAGAGAAGATGGATATTAATTATCCTAAGTTATATTCTAGCCAACTTGACAATATGAAAGATATAAGTAAAAGGTCAAGTTGAGGATTTGAAAGCATAAAAGTGTAAGAATACATTCGAGATTTATTTATGAAAAGAGGAAGTGAATTAGAAGTATAAGAAGAATATCCTTGTGGAGCTGAAAATATACATTCAACTAGGAAGGATCAAGTATACAAGCTAGAATTGAGATCTTTAATCAACAATTCACTTGCATCATAAATCAAGTCATTTAATTGTTACTCTCTAGCCATTATAGCACTAATCTAGATCTCTTAATAGATTTAGCTTAACAACTATTTGTAAAACATCTAACAAGGTGGTGGTTCTATTGAATTGTCTAAAGACCTCTAACAAGGCACTCCTAATAGGGTCATTAAATCCTCCAATAGGGTCAAACCTAATAGTGTTTTTTGTAACCTTTAACAAGATTGTCTCCTAACATGGCTCACTTTAGAAGAGTGAAAATAGTAACTAGTTACATTTGGTAGTTTTTCCCAAATTGGGTTTCCACATTAATTCTTGGTGTCAAATGTGGTCATGCAATTTCCTTTATGTGTTTTCTAACTATGTTAAAGTAATGGTAATCTCAGATAACATCTTAAGATTTGGATGTTAAATGTTTTCTGAACAATTATAGTGTTTAGCAAGTTACAACATTTTCTATGTGTGTGTTGAGCATCAGCAATATATAGTTTTTAGAGTTTTTTTGTATTGATATCTAAGGGATCTACAATTTATTTTAGTTTTAATTGATTGACCCCTCCCCTCTAAGTTACTCCTCTTATATTTACAACAAATATGAGTACTCCTCCTAAGCCTTGACTTAGTTCTTATAGAACTAGAAAACTTTTGACTTATGTCAAATGAATAAACAATGAATAATGCACAACAATATAACAATGAACTTGACTCTAAGTAGTCTAACTATTTCAGTGTCATACCATGTTTTCCATCTAAAATTTGAACTCAGAATTCTGATTCTAACTATGACATTCCCTCTTGTGATCACCACTCAAAATATGTAATCATCATTACATTCTTGATTTTTTTTTTTCACTTATGTTTGATGTTAGGGTTGAATGGGTAGAATCAGACCATATTTCTCTTTGAATATTTTGGAAACTTAGTTAATCATGGAAAGTGCATGATCCCAAGTGGTTCTAGTTGATTCCAAAATATGATTCTTCAACTCCAATCTAGCTGCCAAATCAACCAAACTATCAATAGCTAAAAGAATGTGATCTTCTTGAATAAGATCTTGTGTTGACTTCAATTCTTGCTACATAACCTCCAAATGAGGTACCAATGTAGATTTTATAGAGATCAATATTGACTTGATGTTGTTATCATTTTTCTGATGCTCAACCAACTTTTCTTGAATACACAATAACTTATTGTAGTGAGTCAAGCAAGATTCTGCTGACTATGAAATGATGGTGCTTATTTACTACATATCAGCTTAAATATGTTAGATGTTTGTCAGAAGATCACTTCCGAATCTTGGCACATTGCACATAACGTTGTACAAATTTTGTACCTTCTATACAAGATCCTTTTTATTTTGTGCATGGTCTAAAATTCAACTTTTTTCTTGGCAATGGATTTTGAGACTTTCTCCACAAACTTACTTCAAATTTCTTGATTGATCGAGCCATCAACTTTTCATTTTCTTTTTTATCTCCAACATTTATGTGTTTAACTATATGTGCAAGATGGAAAATGATTGGGGCTTGCCCACAAAAATTTTATATATTAAATGCATCAACAAAAATATCCTTTATATCATGTAATAGCTATCTTTGTTGATGCTCTCTTCTCATCTCTTCCTACTTCTTCTTTTTCACCAAAATTTATTGCAACATGATTGTTTTTTCAAGAGTGAGATTTGCAAAATCCCATTTCAGCATCTCAATAACTTTATTTAGACTAACTTGAATATCTTAAGACTTATTCTTTATTATTTTTTCATTTCTCTATGATGGAGTGTTTCTTCTTAGCACTACTTTTAGAGTAGGGGAGGGGTTATCACCACTCAATCTTTCTTGAATATCAATTCTTGAAACAATAATAGTTATACTCAATACTGCTTTATTTCCCACCTTATTTTCTTCAATATTAGGTTTTGACACATTTTTCTTTCTTGAAATTTGGTAGAAATGCCTACACTTATGTATTTATAATGTTCCTCTGCCTTTTTTTTCACTTTCTCTTTATGTGAGGGTTTCTCTTGCTCTGCAATTAGAGTGTCAAGGGTGTTAGCATGAATCTAGGTAAAGTGATACCTTCTCAAATTGGTACACCTAAACTCAATTCATAACTTTGATCATCCTAGATGGTTACTATCTCAATTTCTTTCTCCTATGTCACTTATTTAGTGATCAAACCAAAAAGAAATTTCCATGGTAACTCAATCTATGGAACTATAGCCTCAATGTTATTTGTAAATAATAAAGATCCTGAACTTAGAAATAAATTGGTTCCTATACTTTTCAAAAAATATTGCCTTTTGCTCCTTTGATAAAATAGGCATATCCTTGGCTAATGTGCCTTCTCTAATGTCTTTCTCTACTAATGATACATCTTCCCATCTTTTTTTTAGTGTATTGAACAAATGAATAGGAATATTCTTCTACCTCATTAGGAGCTAATTTATTAATTGTCATCATATCTATCATGACCTCCTCAACTCTAGTTCTATCAGAATTATCCAACATGTGCTATTTGACAAATCTAAGGCTTGATAATCATGTAGAGCTTCATATATTAGCACATACCTTATCAATATTATTTTCTCTTCTAGGTACTATAGTTGGTTCATCATCTTCATCATCTTATTTCTTCTTGACCAACCTTCTCTTCTTTAGTTGGCTCACACAAGCTTGTGATTTCTTCTTCTCTATACTTGAACCACTTGGTTTAGTAGTGTTTACTATTACTTTTGTTACAGATGGCTTGAATCTTACTACTTGTTTCCTGGTCCTTGGTTTGTTTGGGGTGGAGGAGAGAGGGGTGCCACCACTATCTTGCAACTTTTTTTGTTATATGCTTAATTGTAAGACCTCGCCCTGACCCATCCTAGCATCGATAATACATTATTATTATTTTTGATACTCATGATATGATATGTCAAAATATTATTTGATGCACTGAACATTATTATACTATTTTATGATTTGTGGTGCTTTACTTAAGTTATTTGATTTCATCATTTAATGCTTTATGTACATGTATAATAATGAAGTAAATGTATGCAAAACTAACAATTTCATTATGCGAGTCTAATGGCCAGAAATATGAGTAGAATTAGAGAAACAATTGATTATTAGAAAATGGATGCTTTAATTTATATGATTTTTCTGATACGTAATTTACATGATGCATGTGATTTCTTGATCTATTGATGTGTACAATGAGTGTGCAAGAAAAACTAGCCAAGAAAACTCAGTGGAAAGGCGGAACTAAATCACTTGTTAAATTTTGTTCTATCTTGTATGGTAATTCGTTAAAGGTTGTTAATTGGTCTTACTATTCTCCTAGCTTTTAATTGTTCCTGTTGAGTCCTTAAGGCCTAAAAATATTAAATTTAAGCACCCTATGGATATGGATATGGGTAGGGAGTACTTTGCAACCCTTTAGCCTTCTTGGTTGACTTTTAGGGTCACTCAAAAACCCTATTTTTGGTTGATTGCAAAAATGGATTGTCTCTTTACTTGAGTTGGTGACCCAAAACTCCATCTTGAGTTTACTTGAAGTCTAGTTGAGTTAAGGATCATACTTAGAGGCATTTTGGAGTAGCTTTGTTTTTGTCACCCAACCTCTACTTTTGGAGGAAGTTTGAAGATTGAAGGAAGAAAGGGAAAGCTCTTCTCAAACCACCATTGTCATAACTCTTTTATGAAGGTAGGAGTTCTTCACTCCTTGAAATTATTTCTTCATGGGTTCATGTTTGAATCTTGCTTGAATCATGCATAAGGCATTGTGTAGTCTTGTAATTCTTGCTTGTGTGTTGGGGTTGATTTGGGAGGGATCTCCTTTTTTTTTCTTTTGATGTTATTCCCATGCTTGCTTGATGTTTTGTGTGTTTGTGAAGATTTCATGGGGATTTTTTTTGGCATCACTCACCCTTGGATAGGGAAGAAGTGGCCATGTTTGGGGAAAGGACCTTAGTTGGACCTCAATAGTGTAGAGTCTCCTCTCATGGTGAGAGGATGGAAAGAGGGTAGGGTGTATGGGCCCCTACTTGTCATACCATACCTTGTTGTTATTGAGCATTCTTGAATATGGAAAGGAATGAGAATCCTTGTAGAAATAGCCTTGAAAGGGCCTTGTAAAAGAATGGAATTTCTTGAAGTTTTAACTCCAAAAGGGTTATGTTATTGTATGGTGATTGACATCTCCTATTTATTAAATCCACCTCTGCTCCTATTTTGGTTCATTGTTGAACCTATTGTGCCAACCAGGTTGGGAATGCATGCTTGGATTGTTCACCTTGTTATGTTATTTTGCCTCCATGTTGTTTCTTGTCTCTCCCATGGTTCCCTTGATGCAATGCAGACATTGGAAAAATTCTCTTGTGAAAGCCCTTGAAGAAAATTCAATTGAATTGTAATATTATGTAAAATGTATTTGAATTTTGATGGATTGGCAAAGACATCAAGTTTTCTTACTGGTTCTTTTCTGATGGACACTTGAACTAGGATGAATAATAGAGAAAAGAAAAGATTGTGAAATTCTCCTTGCAATGCTCTCATATGGTTTCAAGTTTTGGCATATGTATGTGAGAAAATAGAAAGATAGATAATATCTTTGAATTATGAATTTACAAGTTTTTTATTATGTTAATGGAAGGCCATTTGTTATGTTGAAGTTATGAAATTGATGTCTAAGTATTAAATGTAATCAAAAAACTACATTGCGATCACAAAGTTATCACCTTCATTGTTAAGTTTCATTATGAACAAAATCAATTTGATCAAGCGATTATGTACTCCCTTGAATTTCCAAAAAAAAGAACATACACCTTGAGGTATAATGAATAGATATAACATAAATTATAAGATGGAATACAAAATATAACCCTATGCACAACCTTGGATTATGATACTTGCTAAAGTAATCTATGTTGTCATTAGGCTAGAATGCACTCTAAAGATAAAAATATATATAGCAAAGAAAATTATGCTATCACTTAGTCAAAAATTGGCAAAAAAACAAAGAGCATTCCCAAGAGTAAAAACCTCTCTAGAAAATGTATGGGGGAAAATTTTAATCTTCCCCAAGGTCACAAAGAATATTCTATGTATTATCCTCTTGGATTTCAATTAAAGACCAATATTAAATCTAAACAAAAAGGAATATGTAAATAAATTACATGTAAAATTAAAAATATTTAAATGTATTCTTGGTGACAATTTTCAACTATAAAACTTTTACATTAACTCCTAGAGGCTAGGAGGCAAGACTCTAGACTAGGACTCTATGTCCATCTTAAATTTTTTTAATCAAATTAAATCTAAGTCTCAACCACCTTCATATTACTTTTTGTATCTTCTATACTATTTCTTCTTACCTTATCAATGCTAGGCATGGACTTTACCACCACTTGCATTGCACCCAAGCCACTCAATGGTAAGGTCATTTCATAGGGAAGCAAGGTAAGTGTCTAAAAAAAAAAAAAATTATTGCAAAAGGAAAAAATGCCATCACTCCATCTCCCAAGCATTGGCTCCATCATCCCCACTCATGCAAGACTTAAGAGGGGGATAGGTCTATGTACTATAGACCTAGGGCAACACACTACCATTGGGATGTGGGGAAACATGGGTAGCTAGCCCACTTGGCCTAGGATAAGCGGGGGTATGGGTAGGTAGTGATTAGTAGTTGGTAGTATTATATTGTGGGGAGATTTTTATGGTTAGCTTAGATTATATTCTTATTTATTTATTAATTAGATTTTAATTACTTTATGGGATTAGGGTGCAATTAAATTGTCTCTTTTTTTATATTGAGCTTGGTTAATTTAGGATCTTTTGTGTTATGCATTTATGCTTAGGTTGATAGTTAGGCTTTATCAATAATGTTATAATGAAGGTAGTATGGGATAGGAATTTAAATGTAGACTACTAGGTATGTGTAGGATCATGGTGTACCAAACTATGGCCTTAAGTGGCGTGAAAAATCAGCAAATCAGGGTTATGTCAACTTGACACATAATTTTAAAGTGGTTCTGGACTTTATATCAAAAAGTTTTAAGAAAATAATCTGTAAAAAAATGAATATAGTTTCTAAACTACAAGGCCTTATCTGGAGAAAAAAATATTTGATTGGTCAAAAGTTTGGATTTTAATGCAGTACTACAAAATTTTTAGGGCGAAAATAAAAAGTAGGTGTATGTATGACCACCTTAATCATAATCAAATGATAATATTTTTAAATATAATTTTAGATATAAAAATTAGACTCATGCCTGGATGTGACACATATTTTTGGCAATTTTTATTCCAAATAAATAATTAATTATGAATTTTTTACTATACTGTTTTCAGAATTAAAAAACTCCCGTGTCTAACCACCTTAACTAGTTCAAAAAAAATCAAAATTAAGTTTTTTTTTTTTTTTTTTATATACTAGTCAAAGCATAGAGTGTGACACATCTTTTGGATTTCACAAATCTTATACGGTTTGAATGTTATAGCTATTTTTCAACCAGTATGTTAATCAGCACTTTGTAGCTAACTCCATTAGAAAAAAAGTAATATTACTTGTTGAACTCGTAATTTGACAAAACTTACATTTATGAAAAGCTAAGAAAATTCTTAAGAAACCCTTTTCATTACATCAAATTTTGGTTTAAAAAAAGTCGTTAGCTACATGCTTGAAGTAAAAAACACATAAGAACATGCCAAAAGCACATTTTCGAGATGTTTTAAAGATGACCATATAAGGTTGGTATTGAAAGATATAGTAGGAATTATAAAGGTATTAATTATTTTCATTTAGTATCAGGATGGGTGGGAAAAAAGTGGGAATAGATTTTGAAATTTTTTGAGGTATTTCAGAACTACATATTTTTCAGATCGCCACTTTTTGGCACACCATGATCCTGCACATACCCTACTATAAGTTCTAATTTAAAAGGTTAAGTTGATATTAGGACATTTTAAGTAAAATAGATTTAAAGTTTTATAACTAGTTGATTCTATTTTTGAATTAGTTAGATTTATTGTAATGTTGACATTCCAATACTAGACCCTAAATTATAATAATTTTGAATAAAGTTTAGTAACTTATAGATTTATTTGAAATTGTTCTAGTCATCAATTTAATAGCAAACACTAAATTAATTAATTAGATTGTATAAGTATGTTGGAGGAAATTTTAAGGTTAGTATAGATTTTGGATTAAAGCTTTAAAACGTAAATTAGAATGAAGTTGAAAGAAGTTAATTAATGACATTAAGCCTAAAGTAAATGATTACAATTGTAATGACATTCAAGTTATCAAGCCAAAAGGAGGGACTAGTCAATTAGATCATCTTTAGGGTTAGTAGTATAATTTTCGTAATTAAATTGTATCATTTAAAGAAATTGATGGATTATGACTTTAGTTAATTAGATCATACATTTAATTTCATTAATGGATGAAATAAGAGACTTTCAAGCTCAACCAAATAATCTCTTCTATGAAATGATCAAACTTAGTCAAAACCATGTTAATTATCTATAGTGATCTTCTATTAGCTTCACAGTACCTTTGGCTATCTAAATCTTAAACCCCTCTGACAATTTACTCAATTCTAATTTATCATCTGAACCTTTGTCGACCTTATTATCTTAAAAGACTATAAAATAAAATACTAAAAAAGAAATTGTGTGCTTTTTGCCTATAAATTTTGGGCATGAAATTTTGGTATCAGAGCCCGTGTTTCAACACTAGGAACCTAAAACCACTATGCTTCTGAAATTTAACTAAAAACTTTATTGTGTAGGATGCCTCCTGCTACAAAAAGCAACCATTGAGGTAGAGGTCATAGGGCAAGAGGTGGTAGAGTGAGACAGGAGGATGGACCACCACCTCCACCACCACCACCACAACTGCCACCTCCAGCACCTCCACCACTGAACTCGAATCAAGATATTTTGGATGTCCTCTAGGTATTGATTGGTATAGTCTACTAGAGAGTAGCACCTATAGTACAACCAGGGTAGCAGATTCTCATAGGGGAAGCATAGGTTCCCAGAGGAGGTGGGGATGGAGATAGAGAAAGGAGTAGGAGTCCTCCACCGAGGCAAGTCAAGGTTCAGGGTGAGCATGAGGGGGAGTCAATTCATTAGAGAGGACCACCACTTGACAGACCTCCTAGACATATAGGAGATGATATCAGAGAGTTGATACATCTTGAACCACCACACTTTATTAGTTCCACAGAGGGGATACTAGCAGAGGCTTGGTTACAGAGTCTTCAGCGATGCTTTGGGTTATGTCCCTATGGGAGTAATTTGAAGGCCCATTTTGTAGTCCATCAGCTGAGAGGTGATGCCTCTAATTGGTGACATTAGGAGGATACTATAGGAGGAGTGAGCATGGATACCCTCACATGGGAGTCATTCTTGGAGAGATTCAGAGAGAGGTACCTATGTGAGCACTTCAAGCAGAATTAGATTGAGGAGTTTCATTCTCTACACCAGAGAGGTCTCACCGTAGCTCAGTATGAGAGTAGGCTTCTCAAGCTCCTTCCATATGTTGAGTACATGAAGGATTAAAAACTATGAGTGCATCATTTTATCATGGGCCTAAATTTCTCCATTCAAGGTCTAGTTTATATGGCATTTCCTACTACCTTTAGATAGATAGTTGAGGTTGCACTAGTTGTAAACGATACTCGGAGTAGACAGGAGTCACAGGATCGGTCTTAGAACTAAAAATCTACCTAGCAGAAACCCCCTTGAAAGGGAATCACAACTACATAGGAGGGTCCTCTAAGGGCCAATAGTCTCAGCAGCAAAAACCCCAGCAGTAGTAGTAGCAGAAATCCTCACAGGGTTATCAGGGCTCAAAGCCTAAGCAGTGGTATTTCCAAGGCCTGAAGCAGGATTAGAAAGTACATGCCCCACAATCATAGCCAACGAAGACTCAACAATCTTCTAGGGGTGGTTTTAGTGAATCTAGCAGGTTAGGAGGCCCACAGTAGTCTAGATCATAGGGTGCACATTTTTATACACAAGGACCATGTTGCACTTATTGTGGCATGGGGCATATTGCTAGAGAGTGTCCTTAGGGATAGTCCTCTAGTGGTCAGAGAGGGGCATTTTTAGAGCTAACAATCGGTGACATAGGTAGGTCACACAGAGTATTTGTAGTGATTGACAACCACCAGGCTAAGCATCAAGCTATAGTTATTGAGGCTACAGGTAGTATTCATGGTAGCATGGTTACTATCTTATTTGATTCTAGAGCTATTGAATCATTTATATCTCTTTTTGTTATGGAGCATTATGGGCTAGTGGCAGTTAGACATGATGTCAGTTGGGAGGTAGAGTTAGCCTCAGGAGCCAAAGTGTCAATTAGCTCTATGGTGCATAGTTTCCTAATTTAGATTGGAGACATGTCCACGATGTCTTATCTATGCATCACCCCTTTAGCCTCTTATGATGTTGTTCTTGGCATGGATTGGCTTTATGCCCACAACATCAAGATAGATTGTCAATAGAAGAGGGTGGAATGTGTGGATGGGGATGGTATCTCTAGAGTGATCCTTGGGGTTAAGAGACCCATATCCCTTCATATGATTTCCACTATGCACCTTAGATGGTGCATGCATCAAGGATGTCAGTTGTTCGCTATCACCATCAGCAATAGGGAGGAAGATTCAAAGAGGGAGCCATCCCTTGAGTTTGCAGATGTTTTTTCTTCAGAGCTCCCTCGTAGGCCCCCACCTAGAGTAGTGGATTTTCATATTGATCTTGTGCCAGGGGCAGAGCTAGTGTCGAGAGCACCTTACGGGATGACTAGTCATGAGCTTAGTGAACTTTAAATTCAGTTAGAGGAACTCTTAGAGAAGGGGCACATCTGACCTAGTGTGTCACCTTGGGGCAGACTAGTGATCTTTGTAAAGAAGAAGGATGGATCACTTAGGTTGTGTATTGATTATCAACAATTAAATAAAGTAACCATCAAGAACCGATACCCTCTTCCTAGGATTTATGACCTCTTTGATCAGTTCTAGGGTGCCTGAGTGTTTTCAAAGATTGATCTCAAGTCAAGTTATCATTAGTTGAAGATTGTGGATAGTGATATCCCTAAGACTGCATTTCATACAAGGTATGGTCACTATGAGTTCACAGTAGTACCATTTGGCCTCAATAATTCTCTAGTTGTATTCATGAACTTCATGAATGGAATATTTTGTACCTTTTTGGATAAGTTTGTGGTTGTTTTCCTGGATGACATCTTGATAGATTCTCATGATGAGAAGGAGCATGAAGAGCACTTGAGATAGGTATTGCAGAAGTTGAGGGAAAACCAGTTGTTTGGTAGCTTGTCGAAGTGTGCATTCTTTAGACCTGAGATACATTATTTGGGTCATGTCATATCAAGAAATGGTGTCTCAGTAGACCCATCAAAGATTAGATCCATCTTGGATTGGCCAGCACTCACCAGTGTCACTAAGGTGAGGAGCTTTATGGGACTAGTAGGCTATTATTAACGCTTCATTGCAGGATTCTCTAGATTGGCACATCCCATCACATCTCTCTAGAGGAAGGGAAAGAAGTATGAGTGAGAAGATAAATGTGATAGATCTTTTCAAGAGCTCAAGAGAGCCCTCACGAGTGCACTGATTCTTGCAGTACTAGATTCATCTGCAAATTTTGTGGTGTACACCAATGCATCCTTGGATGGTATTGGGGCAATTCTTATGTAGGATGGTTGACCTATTTCCTTCAAGTATAGGAAGTTGAAGACTCATGAACTCAATTATCCTACTCATGACCTAGAGCTTGTAGTAGTGGTTCATGCTTTAGTAAGGTGGTAACACTTTCTTCTAGGTCATATATTTGAGCTTCATACTGATCACTAGAGCTTGCATTACATATTCATGCAGCCAAACCTTAATGCTAGGCAAAGAAGGTGGATGAAGTTTCTTAGTGAGTACAATTTTTATGTTCATTACATCAAGGGTAAGGAGAATGTAGTTGCAGATGCCTTAAGTAGAAGGCACCATGGGCTTTCATCTATGACTACTAGCATCGATTTGAGAGAGCAGATCTTACAGCACTTTCTAGTAGATGAGCTTTATTCAGAGGTTATTCAGGTAGTGCATTCTTAGAGACCCTTGGAGGGGAACTATTTAGAGTATTCCTTGGAGTCTGATAGACTCTTGTATCATAGAGGATGTATGTATGTACCTTCCATTAGGGGTTTGCATGAGTCCATTATACTTGAGGCTCACAAAGCACCTTATGCAGCGCACCCCGGTGTTAAGAAGTTACATGTAGATTTGAGATAGTTATATCATTGGCCATGCATGAGAGTTTAGATTGCTAACATAGTTGCAAGATGCCTTGAGTGTCAGAGGGTGAAGGCAGAGCATCATCATCCTGGTGGACTTCTTCAGCCTGATGAGATTCTAGAGTGGAAGTGGGATGTTATATCTATGGACTTTATTATTGGTCTCCCCTTGTCCCCTTGTCACCATGATGCCATTTTGGTGATAGTTGACACATTGACCAAGGTTTCCCACTTCTCTCCCATGCATACTACATACATAGCATGAAACATAGCTTAGGTGTTTCTATGAAATATTGTCAAACTTCATGGCATTCCCCATACGATCATCTTCGATAGGGACTTATTGTTCACCTCATCATTTTGGAGAGAGCTACAGATAGCATTTGGGCACTAGGCTCAATTTCAATACAACATACCATCCTCAGACCGATGGGCAGATTGAGTGAGTGAATCAGGTTTTGGAGGACATGTTGTGTATGTATGTGATGGACCATCAGGTCAAGTGGGAGGAATACCTACACCTTGTTGAGTTTTCCTATAGAAATAGACACCATTCCTCCATAAGTATGCTTCCTTATGAGGCCTTATATGGAAGACTTTGCAGGACACCCTTGAGTTGGGACAAGATCGAGGATTGAGTATCTATTGGCCCTCAATTGGTTAAGGAGATGGAGTAGTAGGTGACTCTGATTAGGCAGTGCTTGAGAGAGGCATAGGATTGGCAGAAGAAGTATGCCAATGCAAAGAGGATAGATCGAGAGTATCAGGTTGGTGATAGAGTTTTCTTGAGGGTACAGCCACACAAGAGTATGATTCAATTCAAAAAGGGCTCTAAGTTGGCACCTCAGTTTGTTAGACCATTCAAGATCCTTGAGAGGATAGGGCTAGTTTCCTATCATTTAACCTTGCCACCTAGCCTGTCATGCATCCACGATGTGTTTCACATTTCAGTACTTAGAGGATACATTTATGATGAGTCTCATATTATAGATTGGGATACTTTGTAGGTGGAGTCAGATGTCTAGTTAGCACTGGAGCCTATCTGTATTATTGCTCGATGAACCCTAACACTTCGAGGTCAAGAGATGGACCATGTTAGAGTCTAGTCAGATTGCTATGATGAGGTTATGGCTTCATGGGAGGATGCGGTACAGATGTGATCCCAGTACCCATATCTTTTTGATGAACTCTAGGAGGAACTTCATGCCTAGTGGGGGAGGATGTGAGACCTTGCCCCAACCCATCCTAGCATCGATGATACATTATTATTATTTTTTATACTCATGACTCGATATGTCAGAATATTATTTGATGCACTGAATATTATTATGCTATTTTACGATGTTTGGTGCTTTACTTCAGTTATTTGATTTTGTTATTTAATGCTTTATGAACATTTATAATGATGAAGTAAATGTATGCAAAACTAACACTTTTACTACGCGAGTCTAATGGCTAGAAATATAAGTAGAATTAGAGAAACAATTAATTATTAGAAAACGGATGCTTTAATTTATATGATTTTTTTAATACATAATTTACATAATGCATGTGATTTCTTGATCTACTGATGTGCGCAATGACTGTACAAGAAAAATAAGCTAAGAAAACTCAATGGAAAGGTGAAACTAAATCACTGGTTAAATTTTGTGCTATCTTGTATGGTAATTCTTAAAGGTTGTTAATTGGTCTAACTATTCTCCTAGCGTTTAATTGTTCCTATTAAGTCCTTAAGGCCTATAAACATTAAATTTAAGTACCCTATGGGTAAGGGTATGGGTGGGGAGTACTTTCCAACCCTTTAGCCTTCTTGGTTGACTTTTAGGGTCACTCAAAAACTTTATTTTTGGTTGATTGCGAAAATGGACTATCTCTTCACTTGAGTTGGTGACCCAAAACTCCATCTTGAGTTTGCTTGAAGTCTAGTTGAGTTAAGGCTCATACTTAGAGGCATTTTGGAGTGGTTTTGTTTTTGTCACCCAACCTCTAGTTTTGGAAGAAGTTTGAAGATTGAAGAAAGAAAGGGAAAGCTCTTCTCAAACCACCATTTCCATAACTCTTTTATGAAGGTAGGAGTTCTTCACTCCTTGAAATTGTTTCTTCATGTGTTCATGTTTGAATCTTGCTTGAATCATCCATAAGGCATTCTGTAGTCTTGTAATTCTTTCTTGTGTGTTGTGGTTGATTTGGGAGGGATCTCATTTTGTTTTCTTTTGATGTAATTCCCATGCTTGCTTCATGTTTTGTGTGTTTGTGAGGATTTCATGGGGATTTTTTTTGGCATCACTCACCCTTGGATAGGGAAGAAGTGGCCATGTTTGGGGGAAGGGCCTTAGTTGGACCTCAATAGAGTAGACTCTCCTCTCATGGTGAGAGGAGGGAAAGAGGGTAGGGTGTATGGGTCCCTACTTGTCATCCCATACCTTGTTGTTATTGAGCATTCTTGAATATAGAAAGGAATAAAAATCCTTGTAGAAATAGCCTCAAAAGGGCCTTGTAAAAGAATGGAAGTTCTTGAAGTTTTAACCCCGAAAGGGTTATGTTATGGTATGGTGATTGACATCTCCTATTGAGAAAATCTACCCTCCCCCCCCCCCCCGGGCCCCCCTATTTTGGTTCATTGTTAAACCTATTGTGCCAACCGGGTTGGGAATGCATGCTTGAATTGTTCACCTTGTTATGTTGTTTTGCCTCCATGTTGTTTCTTGTCTCTCCCATGATTCCCTTGATGCAATGAAGACATTAGAAAAATTATCTCGTGAAATCCCTTGAAGAATATTCATTTGAATTGTAATATTATGTAAAATGTATTTGAATTTTGATGGATTGACAAAGACATCAAGTTTCCTTACTAGTTCTTTCTTGATGTTGCCTTGAACCAGGATGAATAATAGAGAAAAGAAAAGATTGTGAAATTCTCCTTGCAATGCCCTCATGTGGTTTCAAGTTTTTTCATATATATGTGAGAAAATAGAATGATAGATAGTGTCTTTGAATTACGAATTTACAAGTTTTCAATTATGTTAATGGAAGGCCATTTGTTATCTTGAAGTTTTGAAATTGATGTCTAAGTATTAAATGTAATAAAAAACCTACATTGTGATCACAAAGTTATCACCTTCCTTGTTAAATTTCATTATGAACAAAATCAATTTGATCAAGAGATTATGTATTCCCTTGAATTTCAAAAAACAAGAACATAGACAGGTTTTGAGGTATAATGAATAGATAAAACATAAATTATAAGATGGAAGACCAAATATAACCCTATGCACAACCTTGGATTATGATACTTGCTAAAGTAATCTATGTTGTCATTAGGCTAGAATGCACTCTTAACATAAAAATATATATAGCAAAGAAAATTATGCTATCACTTAGTCAAAAATTTGATAAAAAAATAAGAGCATTCCCAGGAGTGAAAACCTCTCTAGAAAATGTATGGGGAAAAATTTTAATCTTCCCCAAGGTCACAGAGAATATTCTTTGTATTATCCTCTTGGATTGCAATTACAGACCAATATTAAATCTTAAAAAAAAGGAATATGTAAATCAATTACATGTAAAATTAAAAATATTTAAATGTATGCTTGGTGACACTTCTCAACTATAAAACTTTTACATTAACTCTTAGAGGCTAGGAGGCAAGACTCTAGACTAGGACTCTATGTCCATCTTAAATGTTTTTAATCAAATTCAATCTACATCTCACCAACCTTAATATTACTTTTTCTATCTTCTATACTATTTATTCTTGCCTTATCAATGCTAGGCATGGACTTTACCACCACCTGCATTGTACCCAAGCCACTCGATGGCAAGGTCATGTCATAGGGAAGCAAGGTAAGTGTCTCAAAAAAAAATTTATTGCAAAAGGAAAAAATGTCATCACTCCATCTCCCAAGCACTGGCTCCATCATCCCCACTCACACAAGACTTAAGAGAGGGATAGGTCTATGTACTGCAGACCTAGGGCAACGCACTGCCATTGGGATGTGGGGAAACATGGGTAGCTAGCCCACTTGGCCTAGGATAAGGGGGGGTATGGGTAGGTAGTGATTAGTAGTTGGTAGTATTATTTTGTGGGGAGATTTTTATGGTTATCTTAGATTAGATTCTTATGTATTTATTAATTAGATTTTAATTACTTTATGAGAGTAGGGAGCAATTAAATTATCTTTTTTTTATATTAAGCTGGGTTAATTTAGGATCTTTTGTGTTATGCATTTATGCTTAGGTTGATAGTTAGGCTTTATCGATAATGTTATAATGAAGGTAGTATGGGATAGGAATTTAAATGTAGACTATTATAAGTTCTAAATTAAAATTTTAAGTTGATATTAGGACATTTTAATTAAAATAGGTTTAAAGTTTTATAACTAGTTGATACTATTTTTGAATTAGTTAGATTTATTGTAACGTTGACATTCCAATATTGGACCCTAATTTATAATAATTTTGAATAAAGTTTAGTAACTTATAGATTTAATCAAAATTGTTTTAGTAACTTTTAGATTTATTCAAAATTGTTTTAGTCATCAATTTTAATAGCAAACACTAAATTAATTAATTAGATTTTATAAGTATGTTGGAGGAAATTTTAAGGTTAGTATAGATTTTGGATTAAAGCTTTAAAATGTAAATTAGAATGAAGCTGAAAGAAGTTAATTAATGACATTGAGCTTGAAGTAAATGATTAAGATTGTAATGATGTTCAAATTATCAAGCCAGAAGGAGGGACTAGTCAATTAGATCATCTTTAGGGTTAGTAGTATAATTCATGTAATTAAATCGTATCATTTAAACAAATTTATGGATTATGACTTTAGTTAATTAGATCAGACATTTAATTTCATTAATGGATGAACTAAGAGACTTTCAAGCTCAACCAAATAATCTCTTCTACAAAATGATCAAACTGATTCAAAACCATGTTAATTATCTATAGTGATCTTCTATTAGCTTCACAGTACCTTTAGCTCTTTGAATCTTAAACCCCTCCAACAATTTACTCAATTGTAATTTATCATCTGAACCTTTTTCGACCTTATTATCTTAAAAGACTATAAATAATTTTTTTTAAAAAAAATTGTGTCCTTTTTGCCAATAAATTTTGGGCATGACATTAACTGATTTAGCATTTTTGGTCGGTTGTGTAAGAACAACTAGGGCTTTACCCTGACCTCCTTCTTCTTCCACTTCCTCATCACCAATATCTTTCTCTTCGTGTTCTCCAAGACCTTTTGTGATCTACAAATGTTCTTCTCCTTTTCCTAGTATGCTAAGTTTTCCTTCTAGGTCTTCAATCATTTTCTTTCTTTTCTTCTCCTTAGAAGATATTTTGATATCAAATGTAATTCATGTCTTAGCTTATTCATATCATCTAAAATATTATGCTTTATGATGCAGGAGCATCCAGAGGTATAAGGGCAATCCTGTGTCACCCAAAAAAATGTACTTAGACTTAGTTTCTATTTTATGTCTTTGCATTTTTGGATACCCATTTGGCTCAAATAAAGGTTCCAACTCTCATAGTTCAACTATCAGTGCATTTAAAAATCCCAAAAAAATAGGAGCATGCAATTTGACCATCATTTTGGTGACCTAGAAGGTGTGACTTGGCCAGATGAATGTAATCAAGATTTAGAGCATTCCAGAAAAAGAATCAGGTCAAAAGGCCCCACGGTTTGAAAGTTATTGCAGTTTTTCGGGTTTTGGAGACCCCCTAAGAATGCTTCAGAGTCAGATTTGGGGCATTAAATGACCTCGAAAAGGGTTGAAAAATGGGGGACGAGCAAAGCTTTTCCATAGGGCTATAGAGCGCTTCGAGAGCTTTCCGAAAATGTAAACGGTTCGTCAATCGGAGTTACGGTTCAAAAGTTATGCCTCCCGGAAGTTCGGCTACCGTTTCTGGATTCTTCTAGAATTGCACCGACTTCTAACGCAGCTTCCGGAACCTTCTATTTTGTCGGTGGATGCCTACTAGCACTTTCTAGAATGTACTCCTAGTCCTTAACCCTCCGGGGTCTATTTAAGGAGATTTCTGGCATTGTAAAAGGCAGTTCGGATTGGAGCTTGAGAGGAGGTGCTAAAAGGAGAAATCTTCTCCAGATTTATGCTATTGTAAGCCCGCAGGGCATGTTTTGAGTTTATTTTCTCTGCACTGTTTGTACCAGCTTATTTTCTCAGTTAATATAATTTCCCCTTTCTATTGTGTCTATTCTGGTTGTTGGGTTGTGTCCCCATCACTTTAGTATCAATTTCCTTTTTTAGTAATGCAATAATATTTGCATTAATGGATTCACTATCAATTTCATCATCAAATGATTTTAGGCAACCCTTCCTCAGCTTCACTACCTACACAAATGTGTTATTTGGGTCCGCTAAAAAATATACATCACTATAATACTTCATTACAAAATCTTTTAGTATTCTCATCCTTGTCTTCATTGTCTATTTGAATTCCTCAAAATATACGTCCATGACATTTGAAAAAAAATCAATTAACTGAGTCATGTATTCACTAATTTTTCTTTTCATTAGTTTACCTTGTTTGGAAACAATATTACCAATATGAGGAAAATACTTCTAAACATAAAAAAATAAATAAATGATAAGCAATCCAAACCTACACATATAATTAATTCCTTTTCTAGTGGATATCATGTTTTTGAGCAATTGAAGTTTTTGCAATTGGACAAGATCATATTCATGATCATTTATGACAATCTTCCACACCTAGTCAACTTCATTACATGGTACATTGCTTATTTTACTCAATTGATATAATTTGTGAGAAATTAATCTCACTACAAATTTGATAAATGGATTAGTTACATTGCATGGTCTTCTTATTTTCTAATGTCAGATATCCTATTACCTTGTTAATTTTTTTCATGGTTATCTCAACTAGTCCATTGTGTAGACATATTTTCATATTATGGATCCTTCTTAGCACTCCCTTGATCGATCTGATCTTAAAGTTCCATGGAAAGTCTAGGGTGCAACTTAATTCTTTTCTCTTGACAATTTTGAATTCATCCTTTAAGACTTCTTTGTCACAAATTTTCATATGCCTCTCAAATATCATAGTCACTAAGTTTTCAAATCTTACACATGTAACAACTTCATACATCATGGATCATGATTTCTTTAGGCGTTATTGTAGATAACATGTCCATTGAGTTTCTTTTCATCAAAATCTTGGGAATAGGAGAAATTTTAGGTGGAGGAAAAGTGTCACTCTTCACCAATTAAATATTACATACCTCTATTCCTTGGCTCTTTATTATGGATGATTTTTTCTCTATTAGGGTTCAAAAATTCTTTTCTCTAGAAGCTCAACACAACTCAAATCTTTATTTGATCAAGCTCCAGTTTCAAATTTTCTCTTAATCACCTTAGAATATCTTTTGCAAATCACTCAAATTGTTTTATACTCACATAATCTATATGCAAGGTGTGAAACAATGTATTCAAATTTTAATATATACTTCCTTTTACTTGAATTAGGATCTCCATTAATATTGTGTACACTTGCAAGTGGAACTTAGCTATCTTGATCAATATTGTGCCTTTTGAACTAGGTCTTCAATATACATGTCAGTCTATTCCATCTAACTTGTCCTATACACTAGTCTAGCATTTGAAGTACTCAGTCCATATTGCAATGCCCAATAAATATAGATAGTTTTCCTAATATTTGATACTCTTCATATAGAGCTTATTTTAGACCTATACTCTTCATAAATGTGTTTTTAAGGACCCTCCTCATATGAAACTATCAAATATGAATTCTTTGTTAAAATTGTAATAGGAGATTTAAATGGATATAAAGTAATGGTTATATTGTGGTTTTCCTAAAAGAAACTAAGATTAGCTGATTCATTCATGTTTTAGATACTTAGTGATTCAAGAACTACTACATCACCTCGACTATTTAAAATATTAATTTTTACTAACAATGGTATGAGACATTTTCACCTAATGACAAGTGTGTTGGTTTTGCTACCTTGATGATTAGGTTTGTGCTTTCAAATAGTACAGTGTTCCTTGACTGGTGATGTGTATGATGTTAGGTATATGCATGCCTAATGCTAATTATTTTAGTATTTTAATCTAAATTAGCATAGAATTTATGTTATATTGATTTTATAATTTTTGGTGATGAAATGTAAGTAAAAATGGGTTAAATAGTTGATTGTATGAAAGATTCATGTTCTAATTTATGTAACTATCCATATAGGTTTTTGATATATATATGTATGAGATTTTCTTAAGCTACTAATGTGTGCAATGAGTGTGCAAGATATTTTAGTTGAAAAAATTAATGAAGAAATGAAATTGAACCCTATATATCAATTGTGGAAATCAGGATTGAATCTAAAGAAAGATGCAAACCCTATTGTTCATATTTTATTTGTGTCATGGATTGAATGAATGTATCATTCTGTAATTAGTATATGTTAATGTTTCGTAATAGTGTTTTTATAGTGTCACTTGACACTTGTGAATTGTATATGCATTCCATCATGATAGTTGAGGTAACCTAAAGATCTAAGTTGGATTAGATTAGTTACCTTTTTGCTAATCAATTTATAATTGAGATTAATTACCCCTAATCTAGATTAGTGTTTAATTTGCATTTTAAGGGTTGTTAAAAAGTCCTAAAATATTCCTAGCTTTTAATAGGTCTCTAATTAATCCTAAAAGCCTAAAAACATTAAATCTAAGTACCCTAGGGGTAAGGGTATTGGCCACTCCCCTAGCCTCTTTGGTTAACCTTTATGGCCACTCAAAAAAACTACTTTTTGTTGATTGCAAAAATTGATTGTCTCCTTCATGATTTGGTGACTTTAACTCCACCTTGAGGTATACCTAATGTCTAGTTGAGTTAAGATGATGCTTAGAGGTATTTTGGAGAAGTTGTGGGGGTTACCCAATCTCTGGTTTTGGAGAGAAGTTTGGAAGATTGAAGGAAAGAAAGGAAGAGCTCATCTTAGCTTGTTCATTTTACCATAACCTCATTGTGAAGGTAGAAGTTCTTCACCTCTTTTGTTCATATTTTTCATATTGTTCATGCTTTGAATCATGCATAAGTCATTGTGTTGTTCATTGTATGCTTGTACATGTGTTGGGTTTTCTTTGGAGGGATTGAAACATATTTCTTGGATGTCTTTTTTGTGTTTTACTTTGAATTTTGAGGGGGTTGTATAGGGTTGTTTTGGCATTACTCACCCTTGGATAGGGAAGAAGTGGCCATGTATGGGGAAGGGCTTTAGTTGGACCCCAATAGTGTAGAGTCTCTTCTCATGACGAGAAGAGCGAAAAAGGGTAGGGTGTTATGGGCCTCTACTTGTCACCACATATCATGTTTTCAAATTGTGAAATTTGAAGAAGAGAAAGAATGAAAATCCTTGTATTATTGGCATCGAAAGGACACTTGTGGAAGAATGGAAGTTCTTGAGATTGTAGCCTCGAAAGGGCTTATGGTATTGTGATTGACATCTCCTATTGGGAAAATCCACCTTCTCCCTAATCTGGTTCAAGGTTGACCCTATTGTGTAAACCTAGATGGGAATGCATGTGTGATTTTTTATTCATAATATGTTTGATTGGTTTTTGGGTCAGTTTTTGTCTTCTCCATGATCACTGTGATGTATTGAAGATATTGAAAAGGATCCCTTGTTAAGGACCATGAAGAGATTTCAAATTGTATTGTAATATTATGAAAAGAAATGTATTTAAACTCTTGTTAAAGTGGCAAGGATGTCAAGTTTTCTTACTAATTCTTTCTCGATAGAGCCTTGAACCAGGTTGATTAATGGAAGAGAAAAAAAATTGAGTATTGTTCCTTGCATAAGAGAAGTTTCATTGTATCATTAAAATGTGGTTTTCAATAAGTTCTTTCATTGTAATTTTGATCTCTAATTGGAAATGAATCACATGGTTGTTTAAAATGCTGCTTTATGTTATTGTGAAAATTCTACTCCCTTGTATAAGTGATGGAAAGATATTACTCAAAGTATGATCTATGAATGCTCCTATATGAGTTCAAGTGTGAATTGAATGATGAATTTAATCCTTGGATTAATCTACTTTAGATGTGATAAAATTGCATAGAATCCTACTTTAATTATCTAATAGATTTAAAGGATGTACTATTAGTTTCGTAAGCCATATGAAACTTTAGGAATTATAATTCCTAGATAATATTAGCAACATGTTAGCTTTTCAAATTATGATCCAACTTAGAGAACATTAATCTACCTTTACATATCATCCCAAAGAGAAGAACCATACACTTCAAAAATAAAAAGCAAGAAAATTTCTCAAAACACCCACCTACAGGATGCTGGAAATTGTATGGGAGAAATAATTCATTCCCTTGCTGAGATAAAGAATATTCCTTATTGATTTCCTTAGAAAAAAATTGATTTCTAAATTTAGATAATATCAAAATGAGTTATAAGCAATTAAATAAATATCCTAGAAGACTATCTACATAACTTTAAAACATAACTGTTGTTCTTACCTAGAAAACTTTATGCACTTAATTCCTATCTTACTTCCTCTACCCCAGGCGATTTGGCAAGCTTCCATGGGTTTATTTAAGTGTAGCATATACCCATGTAATCTTTCATGTCAGTCAAGTTGGCAAATGTGATTACTGGCAGATTTGATTCGAGAAGGGTTATATTAAAGTCCCAACCCTTCATATTTATTTTATCTCCTAGTTTTTCTTTCTTTTAATCCCTCTTGTCTTCCTAGGCATACATCTTCTTGGGAGGAAGACAAGACAAGTTGCAGGTCTTGGATCATGTGATGAGCCATTTTGGGGGTACGTGGGTCCTTGAGTATTTAAGAGTTTTTCTTGCTTTGATGATGGATAGAAAATCCAAAATCCTATACTCTCAAATTTAAATCTCCCCTTGCCACAATTTTATCTAGGCATACCTTGTAGGGAACAGGTATCTTGGGTAGCATATGTCTACATTGGGACAGTGTGCAGCCTATTGAGAGGCTGCCCAAGATTGTTGGGTGTGGGGTTGTGGAGCTAGGTTAGTAGGTAGTGGGTAGTATAGGGTTAAGTAAGGATTAATAAAGTAGTGTTAGCACTTGTTAAGTTTAGGATCAGTTTTAATTAAGTTGTAATAAAGTTATTTAATTTTTTTTTTTTTAAAATGTTAGATAAGAGTTAGTTGTTAGGAAAAGTAAGTATTAGTTGTATTAATGATAATGTTAATTGTTAAATGTTAGAGGGTTAATGGGTTTGGGGGTTAGTTTAGTTTTAAGTGTTAAATTAGAATATGTTAGGATTTGTTTGGTAGATAGGTTAGATTATTATTTTTTGTTTTAGTTTAGATTTGTGTTAATTAAACAGTTATTTAATTTAGTTCAATTTCAATTTTAAAGTGTAATTTAGTATAGTAAGAAATTAAATTAAAGTATTTAAAGAATTTTATTAGTTTTAGTTTAATCTGATAGTGTAGTTTAAGTGTTACGATTTAAGTTATAAATTTAGTAAAGTTTTTAGTTAGTCTAAATTTTATGTACTTGTGATTATTATGTTTTTTTTGTATATTAGTTATTATAGTAGATGTTAGTTAGAATAATGATATGTTAGAATATGTTGAGATAAATTAGTTTCGTTATTAGTCAAATCTGTTTGTTAAGGTGAAGATTAGAGAATTTATTAGTTAGATTAGATTTTAGTTTATTCAATCTTAGCTATATATATATATATATATATATATATATATATATATATATATATATATATATATATATATATATATATATATATATATATATATATATATATATATATATATATATATATATATATATATATATATATATATATATATATATATATATATATATATATATTTATCAATAAACGGCCAAAGCCTTGATTAAATTATAATTAAATCAAAGTCTTACAGAAAGTCCCCCATTCTGATAGGCACTAGTAGGGAAGAATGGGGAAAGAAACCCTCCAGTCTTGCCCGGGACCGTAGTCCTATATTATACATTGATAAAAGGGGCATACCCCAATTTTTACAATGATAAAAGGGGCATACCCTAGTAGATAATATCACAATTTCAAATTTTCAATACATATTGTTTCGGGGCATACCCCTATTATTTACATTTTCTTTCGAGGCGAGTAAAATACAAATATCCTCTTATCTCCAACCTAAAAGAAAGATCTAAAGGAAAAGAATATGCTCGTATCCATATTTTGGCTGTCTAAATCTTTCCTATTAAACTACAACTCTATTTATAGGAGTACATTCCTTGCCAACCTGTGCCAAATATACCTATCTTTCTAAAAACCTTTTCAAAGGACTGGTTAATCATAAACTATTCTATCTGATAATGAAGATCTATCAGCATCTTTACTACAACTTATTTTGGAAATCTATCCAAAAAATACATCATCTTTCCTAATTTAAATATGAAATACAAGAGAGGGAGAGAAAATTAATTGCCAAAATGGGATATCACCTGATCAATACCTATAAAACACCAATAGTTGGGAAAGCAGTAATAAAGTATTTTTCCAAGACACAGATATTGTGAAAACCTCAAGTCATAGGATTAATCACAGATGACTTCTCATAGAATATACTTTAAAAGACCAATCCAATAGACTAAATCTCTATCCAAATAATTCCTAAGAATTATCCATTAATCCACTCTTTCACGAATACATACCAAGAGGATACCCTATTTGGTCTAAGGGTTTGAGAATAAATACTCTACCAGTTTAATAAAGTGCTTCTCCAACCAAAATAGGCCTAGTTAATCTTGCTCAAGAAAGATTATCTAGATATCTCAATAGTAGCCTCATTCATACAATGGAATTTTAAAGAGCATATCCTCTAATTTTAGATCAGAGCACTGTTATTAATCTATGATAATCCCATCAACATAATAAGAAACAAACTCGGAAATCAATCATAATAGGAAGCATTAATAAGATGAAAGTTTTAATTAAGCACTTCTTCTAGAATAAACTTACAGGGGAACCATAAGAAACAGACACATACTATTCTAAAAGGAAGCAGAAGAAACCCAGAAGAAATTTAACATAGAGACAAATTAGTTCTATAATGTTCATACATCAGATTATTACTACATGAAGTCCTAAATTTAATCAGATGATCAATTTCTCACAGCCAACTGGAGCATCTACAACATTCATACTTTTAAACTAAATACTACTATTTAAAAGACAAAGTAATATATACACGTTTTCCATCCAAACCCAAGTTACAAGGGGGTTTTAAAATTTTAGAATTCTATCATGTTCTTATATATACCATAGAAAAGATTTTATATGGGAGGAGATTAGATCCTAGAGCCTTAGTATTCCCAAAATAGAGTGCAAAATTAGGAGGTATCAATCTGTCTGATACAGAGTATAACATAAAGTTTATACTACTACTGAGCTACTCTAGCTACTTAAACCAAACCTAAGACTAGATTCTTCAAGCTATATTAATACATTACATATAAAATTCCTTACTACTGAGAGACCTACCCCATCCTTAATCTTTCTGTGTGATTGTAAGCACTTCGGGTTCATCTTCAATATCATCTGTGGCCATATTCATGGGCAGATCAATTCATAGTGAGACCCTGCTTATTTTTTCAAACTTGAGAATGTCAAAATTGATAGCATTCAGATCCTCAAAGGAGACTCCCTGCTCAATGTATTTATTAAACAGTTTGAGGTAGTTCTATACCCATTCGTTGTTGTCTTCTTCAATGATCCCTCTCTAGCGTAAAAGAAAATTAATGCTGGCTTCCATGCGAGGCCATTCCTTATAGAAGGCTAGGCCTTCCCTCATGATTAGGGCTTGTCGACGAGGGTCGTCTTCAATTCTTCATCACCCTCCAGGAGACCCATGTATTTTTTAGGGTATGGAATTCTGCCATTATCATCTATGCTGTATATGGCCTTTCTTAGCCCCTTCCTCCATGCTGGGCTGAGAATGTCAAAACAAAACCGTATAATGTCCTCCTTAGGGATCTTAGCCCTAACCATTATCCCAATAAAAGAGCCGATGATGGAGCTATTTGTCCTCCAAGTTGCAGAATAATCAAAAATTTCTTCACCCAGTGCTCTGTTAATAGCAAATCTAATCATGTCATCAGTGATTCTCAACAGCCGACTCCATCTTTCAAGATTGATTTTGCCTAAGAATGCCATAGTTTTGGTTTCGGTAGAGTGAAAGACGTGAATGTTGGATTCCATCTTTGATCAGAGGACCACAATACCAAAGGTTCTAAGTAGAAATAAAGAGGGGAGGAAACTATGACCAGAGATCTTCACTCTAAACATTTCCTTCTGCTATGATTCTAGGAATGCCTTAAAGTTTTAAATGAACCAGCGGTCATGAATAATCACGAATTGGTTTGAACTCTAACATATACCTCACACAAATGTTGGAACCTAACTTTGTACCCTGTCATGATAATTTAGGTCATTCATACAAGCTTGGGAGATCCGTCCATATCTTGTGATGATGAGAGTGAGATCATGCTCAGCTTTGGCATGCTCGAATTAGATGGGTATTAACTAACTATAATTAAATATTCCACTGGGAACGATTTTGGAGAGACATATAGGGAAAAAGGAACAACACGTACTATTTCTAAAATGAAAGAATAATGAAAATTAATATCAGTACTGAATAATCATTCATATTGCTAGAAGAAGGAGGTTTTGGATAGTTTTATCTAATAATTAGATTATGAATTCTAATTACATATCATAAATAAGGTGTAATTTATTAATGATTAAAATAATAGACATAATCCTAATCCAAAAGTACTCAATAATTAAATTCTAATTATATACTTATAATACTTGTTAATGTTACTATCTAACACAGGTATGTTAATATCTCTGAATAGATTAACATATTTGATGTCTGGTTATATATATATATATATATATATATATATATATATATATATATAAGAAAATATTATTATATCTATATACCTATATTTTAAAATAATATAAATGATATTATTATGTATATATATATATATATGACTATAAATATATAGAAACTAGTATAAGTAATTATTAATAATTTGGACCTTCAAAATAATTTTTAAATACTATAAGATAGGTGATTTATTATGAAGGATTATAAATTAGAAGGATATAGGAATTAGTATTATTTTAGAGAATATAAATATTTGACAATATGATACATTGCTTAAATTATATCTTGAGTTGATGTGATAATATTTCGCTAAATATTAATGCTTGTGAATTGGTTGAATATAAATGCAATTCTTTTGAATAGGAATTATATCTAGGCTTGGTATTTGCCCAAAAAGGTAACTTTTGTATCAATCTGCAATTGATTATATTGATAAGTCACTATCTTGTTATTATAAAGGAGGGGAGATATCTGACTTGAACAATAAAATTGATTCTCCATCCGCACCCTTATTGGCAAGTTCATCTGCCAATGAGTTACCTTCTCGATAAATATGACTGATATTGATCTCTTCGAAATGCTCTATTAAAATTAACACTTCTTGGAGTTTCGAATTCAAGACCCAATTTTGGGTCTTTTTTTGTCTGATAATGTTAAGAACGACTTGAGAATCTCCTTCAATGTGGATTTTGGGGAGGCTTAATTTAAGACAGAGATAAACACCCTTCTCCAAGGCTTCAAGTTCTGCCACATTATTGGAAACAGGAGGAAGGGGGGCAGCTAGCTTTGCTACCCATTTTCCATTCTCATCATTTAAAATACATCCTACCCTAGCTATACCTGGGTTCCCTCTCGCTGCCCCATCAAAGTTCAATTTGTGCCAACCTGGGGGAGGACGGACCCATTTACAGTTTGCCCTTGCCTCTTTATTGCTTGCCGCATACACTAGTGGTGGATTGATAAGGTTGGACCATAATTTCTTCATAATTCCATCCCAATATGAGAAAGATCCTTCCACATGCACTGTCTTCCTCAGATTAGCATTCATTACTTCTACTATTGAAGCTTCTAGATTTAGTATAAATCTACCTAGATTCCACTCTTGATCTTTAAAAATATGACGGTTTCTTTCTTTCCATATTTCCCATACAACTATGGATGGTCAAATATTCTAGAATTTTCTATAGACCCCTTGTCCCATATTTGTGGGCCATGAACATAGGAGCCCTTTAAGAGAATTTTGTAGAGGGGTAGCCTAGTTTAGTCAGGACTTGAGCCATTCCCAGCAATTTTGTGCGAAAGGACAGTTGAGAAAGAGATGATCAACATCTTCATTGTTCTATTTACACATGACACACCAATTAGGACCATTTATACCAAATCTATTGAGTCTATCTACTATTAAAGCTCTATTCTAAAGGGCAAGCCATAGAAAGAAACTGGCCTTAGGAAGACAAGTTGTATCCCAAAACAATTTTAATGGGATCTCCACCGAGTTCCATTGCTATGAATGAATAATAGCTTGATAACCTTGTTTCGCGCTGTATAATCCATCCTTTGAACCAGACCAAATAAGACCATCTAGCCTTTCAGATTGTTTTATTTTCCTATTTGAGATGATCTTTTTGAAGGCTACAACTAATTTTGGATCAATATCTAAATCATCTATTGATCGCCATCTCCATCGAAGTTCCCCATCAATCAACTCTTTAATTTTGTAATTTTTGACCTTACTACCCCACAATGATTTTAGCCTTATTATTAGGTTTTCTAAATTGGGAGGTGTGTTTAAAGGGGGGAGCCCATCCTAGGAGTCTTCCCAGAACAAGGCTTTATCTCCTATAGCCATGTCCCGCGTTAGGTATTTGCTAATAATACCTCTGCATTTTACCATGAAATTCTAGCATTCTGACCCTTTCGGCAAATTTCACATTCTGAATAGCAATTTCGGCTTCGTTGGATCTAGATATTTATGATATAAAATTTTAGCCCATTTTTGCTCATGTTCTTGGTATAATCTCCATACAAGTTTGGCTCCCAGAGCCTCATTTTGCCATTGTGGTTTCCTCAATCCTAAACCTCCACATTCTTTAGGTTTGCATAAATTGTCCCATTTAATGAGAGTGAGTTTCTTATCATTTTCCTTATCCTTCCAAAGGAAATTCCTAAGTTTAGATTCAAATCACTTGGACATCCAATTTGTGAGAGGAAGACATGCCAAAGGGAAAATTGTGATGGCTGAGAGGACAGATCATATCTTAGTAGTCTTACCAGCCTTAGAGAGCCATCTATTCTTCCAACTTCCAATCCGCTTATCCACCTTTTCAATCATATCTTGCCAAACTTTGATGTATCTCAAGTTCTTTTCCAGGGAGATACCCAAATACTTACAAGGGAACATACCCTTTCTATATCCCATAATTCCACATATCTTGTTTTCCATTTTCGGAGAGGTGTTCATAAAGAATATTTCAGATTTATCTTTATTAACCTTCTGCGCTAAAGCATCCATATAATTTTGAAGTATATTTTTAAAACCCATACCTTCTTGGATCAAACTCTTGCCAGGTAAAATAGTTTCATCTGCATACTATTGATGGGTAATGTTAGGGAGGTTTCTGGTAATAGAAATCCCTGACATCTTCTGAACCTGATAAGCATAAGAAACTGCTCTACCAAAGGCTTCAGCCATTAGAATGAAGAGAGAGGGAGATAGAGGGTCTCCTTGCCTAATACCCCTGGAGATTTCAAAGAAACCTTCAAGAGTCCCATTTATGAGAATAGAAATCTTCGGAGTTGAGATAAACTTAAATATTAGATTTACCCATTGACGTGAAAAGCCAAATGCTTCTAGAACTTTGCATAGGAAACGCCAACCAACCATATCGTAAGCATTTTGTATATCTAATTTCATAAACATACATGGTTCTTCATCTATGGCAACCGAGTGAATAGCTTCCTGAATAATGAGTATGCCATCCAAAATGGATCTACCTGGAACAAAACCTGTTTGCTCCTCAGAAATCAATTTTGGCATAATTGCCTTGAGTCTATTGGCTATAACTTTTGAGAAAATTTTGTAAATAGTGTTGCACAGAGCTATAGGGCGGAAGTCTCTAGGATTTTTCAGACATTCCTTCTTAGGGATAAGTGTGAAGAATGAGTAATTGATTTAAGCCAGTAGGGATCAACCATTTCTTGATGCTTCAATTGCTCTCCATAGGTCTTCTCCAAGTATATCCCAACATTTTTGAAAAAAGAAAGCTTGAAACCCATCTGGGCCTGGAGATTTGTCTGGACTCATATTAAAGACCACAGTCCTCACCTCTTCCAATGTTATTGGTCTATTTAGATTTTTATTTTCTTCTGCTGTGACCAATTTTGGAATAAATTTGAGCATTCAGGCCTGTGCTTCCCTATTAGACCCTTCATAATTATTTAGTAAATTTTTTAAGTGAGAGACTATCCTGTCTGCAATTTATGTAGGGTTTTCTGTACACAAACCCTGCAGAGTCGAGATACTAGATATCTTCTGTAGAGATCGGTTCTGAATAGTAGAATTGTGAAAAAAAATTGTGTTTCGATCTCCCTCTTCCAACCATTTCTCTCTAGATTTTTGTCTCCAGATGGTTTCCTCTTTGGATAAAATATCTTCTTGTTTCATGAGGAGCTCTTTTTCTAAAGTATATTTCTCATCATTCATGCCATGTTTTATAATTTCTTGGTTCAGGTTTTCCAGTTTATCTTCAACTTCCAACTTTTCTTTAAAAATGTTGTTGAAGTGTTCTTTGTTCCACCTCAAAATGTTTTCTTTCAACAATTTGAGTTTCAAAATGAAAATGAACATTTTGGACCCAACGAAGTTCGCTTGAGTCCACCATGTCTTAATCAGTTCTAAAAATTTTGAATCTTGAAACCACATCTTTTCACACTTAAAAGGATTTCTCTGTGGTTTAGAAGGTTCTAAAATCTCCAAACATACCAGGAAATGATCTGATCCTACGAAGGGAAGAATGGAGGATTGGAAGTTCTTATTGTAACAAGAGATATTTCCTGCAATAAAGAATCTATCTAACTTTTCTGCAATATAATCGTTATCCTTTCTTCTATTATTCCACGTGAATATACCATTGCTTGGAGGAATTTCTAATAAACTAAATTTTTTGATTCATACTTTGAATTCTATTGATGATAGCGAGAGATGTTGAGTACCCCCTATTTTCTCATTTAAACTTAAAATCATATTAAAATCACCTCCTAATATAATAGGCAATCTTTGTGTTTTGAAATAACCATACTTAATTCAGCCCAAATAGTTTTTTTTCCTATTGTATTATTAGGACCATACACATTGATTCGGATGAATTGCGTATCTGATTTTAGGCTCTGTATACTAGCACACATCCAATTATTGTTATTAACTAAATAAGTTAGAGTAACTTTCTTAGGGTTCCAAACAATTCCTAGACTCCCCGAGGCACCTATTGCCTCTATGGAGATTGAACCCCACATTCCTAACATTTTGATAAATTTATCTCCTACTTTATTTAGTTTTGTTTCATGAATTAATATTATTTCTGAATTAAAACTTTTTAAATGTTGTTTTAATAACCTTTTCTTGCTGGAGGCATTTAGACCCCTAGCATTCCACGAAGTAATCCTCATGTAGTCTTAGGAAGGCACTTCCCCTTCCCCATGTTTAGGAGTTCATCAATTTTCCTTTGTTCTCTAGCTAGGCCTTCAGCCTCACGTAAATCCTTCAGTGATCTCCTCCCCCTTTTTCCTTTCGGCTTACCATATTTTGGAGAGGTTATACCTTCCTGATTCATTTCTATACCAAGCTCTTGCTGAAATATACCCAGTTCTTGTGCTGTTGGACAAATGCATTCCTCTGTTCTTTCAAATTCTTCCATTTCCAATTCTTTGCAGATTTTACTCGCGAGACTGTCCTCCTCCAGTTCTTTATTCTCTCTTTCTCCCATGTTTGTCTATTCACCTACCTGATTGTCTTTTGACTTCTTCTCACTCTGTTTGTCCTGCTTCCTTGCACTATCCTCCATCTGGATCTTTATCATATCCCTTTGGAGATCTTCAGCAGTATAATCATCTCCTCCTAGTTTGATAATTTTTTGGATCAGCCTCTCTTTCTGAGAGGTAGTACTCTTATCTAAATCATCAAAGTCAAACACCTTAATAAGTTCCTCTGATAGCTGCTCAAGACTGTTAGCCTCAACCTCTGATAATCCAACCTCTGGTGTAAATTCTACTTGTCCTCATTTAAAAATTGCTAAAAGTCTTTAATGATAGAGACTTCTAGTCTTTTGCCATCATTTTGAATCTGCGACTGAATCTCCTCTGGGGTGAACAACGAGGAAGGATATCCATCTGGTGTCTACCAAAATTTTGAAGTTCTTCTAGCAATTTCAATTTGCGGGGTGGTTAACTCTGATTTAGGGATAAAATTAGTGTTCAAATGCTAAGAATCCTATTTTTCTGCTCTAGAAGTTGCTTTTTCCATCCACACCTTGGGAGAAGAGAAAATCATGACATTTTATGCTTCACCTATATCTTGATTATCTGTTGATTCTGTAATGCTGTTTTGTATCTCTCCTTGTCTTGCAGTATCCTTGTTCCCATCAATCTCCTCCTGATATATGTATATGTTAGGCCCCTTCATTTTTTCTGATTTCTGATTTCTTTCTTCATTTCCATCCTCCTTATTACATCTTTCTTTATGCTTCGCAGGAGCCTCATGCCTTACTATGCCTTGCTCAAGATTTTGGTCTCTGTTCCAAATCCCATCTGATTTGCATGTTGTTTCATGATTTTGACCAAATTTTTCTCTATTGCCTGCCTCAATTCTGATTTTTGCCGATTCTTCCTTCTCCTTCCATTTTCTATCATCCTGGGCTTCCTTCTCTGTATGATTCAGAGAATCCAATTCTGAGGGAGGGAAAACTTGATCTCCCAAATTCTCCTTGTTTGTCCTATAATCCTTACTATCTACTCTGTCTAATAATTCATTTCACTCTAAAGCCTTGCTTTTTTCCTTGTACTATCTAACAGTTGGCTCTTTAATTTTTCTGGGGTGCTCTCTTCTGTCACTTGGAATCTGAATCTTAATTCCATCAGATCCCCTTTTTTTGGTCTTATGTTTGTTGTCACATTTTTCTGTTCCCTTGAGTTCCTTGTCATTTTTTCTACAAACACCATTCTTCAATACTCTTGTATCCTTTATTAAATCTTCTTTTGAGATTAATAGGGTACCTTCTGTCTCATCTGGCATCATTTTTATCAATGAAGCCCTCTATTCTGCCAGAGAATTTTGTCCAATCTAAATCTTTGATCGGTAGTTTCCTGAATTTTTATTCCTTCTGACTAATTTAGAACTTAGTCCTGGGAATTTTTCCCTGAAGTGCGATGTGAGGGGAAGGACCTCAGGTCTGTGATTATTTTTAATTTCAGATTTCAGTATATCAATGATCTTCCCTTTATACTCTTGAAAGGTTATATCATATGAGGCTTTCCTAGTAATAATTTTCTTTTGAAACTCTGAAGGGTGATTAATATTAAGTTTGATGAGAATTTTAATACTGTTACAGCTAAAAAAGGAAGCATCAATAGAAATAACTACTCCTATTGTAGAGCCTATTTCATAGATAATATCAACATCACATAGCTCTGGTGGAAGAGACATGGAATACCATAATGGGATCATACAATCCACCTTATCAATATGAAAATTAGGAACCCATTCAACAAATTTGACACAGAAACCTTTAAAGAAACATTCCAAGACAACAATAAACTCATTTTTAACAGACTCTTCTTCACATTTTAAAAACAAAACATTTTCATGATGGTGAAAGATACTTACCTGTTCCTGGCAATTGTCCGATAGCCGTTCCATTAAGAGATGGATGTCTTTGGAAGGGCCAGTCCAAATTACGAAAATCCCTCTCTTTAGACAGTCGAACCAAGAATCTTCAACATCATCAATAGTGATGTGAACTGGTTTTTCAAGGGGGTTTGGTTGCAGCGATCCAAGAGAACAATTAGGGTTAGGAGAAGGGGATGGGTTGTTGCTAAGCCATTTATGAGGGCTATATAGATTGGAGAGGAGACTGGCTTTAAATTAGATTTAACATCTGGAAGATTAGAGGGAATTGAAGTGCTTCTTGGAGGGGACAAAGATTTGAAAGAATTTGGAAATACATATTTAGTCATGTTAAAAACCTGGATCTGTTTATCGAGATGTTCTACCGTGAATATAGGCAACTAGGGGTGTGTTCCAGATAAGTTTTTAATATTAGAGGAAGCTTCCACATTGATTGTAAGTCTTTGACGCCCTTCTTTTAGATGGATGTGGGTGGCCTCGACTACTGATTTATCCAAAGCCTCGAATCTGTTGGCCGTAGGAACATCGAATCTTACATCCATTTTACCATATTTTAGGTTAAGAAATTTTCTCAGGTTCACTAGAGATCTTCCATGTCTCGCTATTTTGATGGTGCATGCATTTTTGGAGAGTCTCTGTTTGTTCCTCTACCCTCAATTCGGGCCTGGATAACTGAGTGAAGTGTTTTCTTTCGGCATTTTCGCAAGTAGAGTTCAAAGCCAAAACTTATAGTATTGAAACTTTTTTGTCCTAATTATGTACTCAATCTTAGCTATATTACTATTATTATCATTATTAGTATTATTTTTGAATAGATCATAAATTTAAATGTGTTGAGTAGATATGAGAAATTTGTAAATGTTAAGAAAAAAGTTGACGAAGATAGTCTATGTTATTTTAGATTTTTATTTTTATTTTCATTTCTTACATAATGAACAATTAGTATACTTTAAAGTTAGATAGTTAGTGTACTTTTTTTTAAGTAATTTGAATTAGTAATAGGATAGGATAGTAGTAAGTGTAAAGTTGATATTAAGTTGTTGTGAAATATTATAAAGTTATGTTAGTTAGTTTATTTAGTCTTAAGATAATTAGATTTGATTTTACTCACATAGTTATCTGAATGTTTTAATATTTAAGGGTAGATAAAAGTGATAATGTTAGATCCTTAAAATTAATTGAATTTGAATTATTCAAACGAATTAATCAATTTAGCAATGAATGTTCAGATCTAACGATCTAGTCCTAAACATTGGTTTTAAAACTTAAATGGAAATGTCAGGTCACTAATAGGAGGACCCATATCTCTCATTATACCTTTACTTAACATGTGCAAATAAACATATCAAACTTAGTGGTGTTATTTATCTTTAATAAATTTTTTTTTTTAAATTGTGTGTTTTTACCTAAATTTTTGGGCATGACAGTGTTCTACTATATCTTTTCTTATGTAAATATGCAATTCATTACATACCATTTTTGATTAGTTTGAGATGATATGATTACCTTCTCCATTAGATTGGATAATATCAACTTCATTTGTTCTACTATTTCCATCTTCGATTTTTTTCTTCTAGGTTTGTTTCTTCTCCTTCCTTGTTTGTTCAATATCCACTTTTCCTTTACCCATGGTGTGGTTGATATATGATGTTCATACTTGGATCCTACAATATTTTCTTGAATGTCCAAACTTGTGACATTTGGAACATACATTGTTAGGTGCATAATTATATTTTTGTTTGTCTAATAGGGCATTGTGTGTGATCTTCATTCATATGCTCCATGTCCAAAATTTTGACAATTAAAGTAATAACCTTAGGATCTCTAGAGGTATAGTAGGTATATTGTTCATCCTTGATTGACATTCATGTATTTGATGTCCTTGCTTCTTGCAAAATAAATAATAGCTAGTAAATTTAGATTTAAAATTTTGCATACAATTTTTTCTTCTGCTTATGTTTGCAGTGTAACCAAGTTTTCTTAAAGATAACATGTTGGTTTGCCTTTTGACTTTGTACTTCTTAGTTCTCCACTCTTGGATTGTTTTCCTTGCTTGGTAGATGAATGTTTCTTTGCATGTCCTGATCTAGAAGTGTTGTGAAATGATCTAATTAGTTATTCAAATTATTTCATTTTTTTATTAGGATTGTTCAATTTTTCCACAAGTCAATTCTTTTTGTTCAGTACATTCCTCAATGGATCATTTTGTGATCTTATATTTTCTATAATCCATTCAAGTTCCAATTTGTAAGCATCATTTTATTCATCATGTCGAGTTGAGTGTTTGTTATCTTTTATGACCTTTCTTCAAGTATAATTGGTATTTTCCTTTTTCTTCCTCAACAATAACCTTTTCTTTGTTGAATTTCTTCTTCTTTTTTATCAATTTTTATAGCCTCACTAACTAGATCACATGTTTCATTTTTAGTCCTCTGACCTCTTCATTTGGGATATTGATTTTTTCTAGTAGATTTGAAATAGTTGCATCAGTCTCACTCAAATTCTTGGTTCCATGTAGTCCTTGAGTATCAAATTCTTCATAATCCAACTCATTTATCTATATGGCCAACTCCTTTCTCCTTTTTAGGTATTTTGTTAGTTCCTACCTTGCTACCTCAATTTGATGTATGAGTTGGATGTCAATCACTTGATTGTCAATAAGTTTTCCCAATTTGTAAGCATCTATTTACATTATACAAACTCCCAAGTTACTAGACTTTTTCAATAAAATCTTCACTTTGATATCAATTTTAAGAAGTATTAATTTGGATACTAAGGTACTTAGAGGGTGGGTGGGGATGGGTGGGGGCTAAATCAAGATCTAAAAAACCTTAAACATTTTTCATCTTTTAACACAACTCTAATGGATCAACCATATTTTCCATCTCATATCTAATAGATGCATAAAATAACTTGTAAAATAAAACTATAGTAACATGTAGATATAATCTATCAATCACATGTATGAAATGTAAACACATAACAAAAAGATTCGGTTACATAGAAACCCTCCAAAGTGAAGGTAAAATTGGGGTGGGGATGACACCCACAATTCTTCACTAGTCCAATAATAAACTTAACCTATTAAGGTTACAATGTTGATCATTTTTTATGATCTAACCTGTGAGGGGTCATCCCTGTTAAATTTTTTTAAGTCAATTAGGTTTTACCCTATGAGAGGATTTTACACTTAAAAAATAGTGAGGAATTAGTTAAGAGATTTACAAATATCTATTAATACTACTCTATTAAGATAATATCCCTAATTCAATCTTTTAAAACTAATTCAGCACCTGATCCTCAACCTACTCTAAAAATATGGTTTTGGATCTCCTTTCTTCAATTTGACCTAATCTATGATATGATATATCTTTATTGTCCTTTACTTCTTGATAAGGTTGTTTCCTATGTATTGAAATAACAAAACTCTTTTTCCTCCTCTACAATATTCACACTATCTCACTTGATCTTCTTTGTTATCAGACAAATAGCTTTTTTGCTTCTTCTCACCCTCACCTTCATATTAAATAGGGTTGTGATCTACTCTATTTAAGGATTTCTTAAATATTTTTAAAGGTGCTTCCTTATTTCACCTCTTCATCTGATTGGTTGGTCACAACACATAAGGATCTATGACCCATGTCATAAAATAAATAATAACCTCAGTGACAACCTCTACAAGTATTAAATATCATCTAAAACTTAGCCTAAAATGGTTTGCCTCAAAATTTTCATGATTCCTCAATTGAATGCCAATTCAACATTACTCAAGACTTACTATCTATGATACTTGATGTTCACTATATAGGATATTGATGTTCAGTCTCCATTGTGCTCGATACCTTCTATGTAACTTAGCTTCAATGTGTTCAAACTACTCAAAAATTATTACACTTGACTAATACTAAAATATACATTGGGACCAAAGAATTTCTTGAATCCTATAGAGCTCAACATACACACATTTATTTACAGTTCATTAAATGACTCGACCTATATAAAGTAGCTCGATCACAGTGATGACCTTCTAACTTTTCCAGGTATATGTCAAAGTGTAAGACACTAATAGAAAATAATAGTTAGATATACAAACATTACATTTCTAAATCTCATCTATGAGCTACACATAACAATTTTCTAAAGTCCCATATATGGGTAACACATCCTTACTAAACTTTACCATAGTGATACAAAGTATGTTGATCTATTTGTGGGTCTTATGATGGGTTTGACTAATACATTACTAACCCATTAAACTATTGCAATTCCATCTTTTGTAGTAGCTCTTTTGGTGATTCACACAAGGGTGGGCATGACCTACAAGGTGAGATAATCACAATTTTCTTTTTACTCGGTGATCTCTCTCTCATTATAATTTGGGTGTTATCAAAGTCTCAATCATTAGAGGGATTAATGAATTCTTGATCTCCTAGATTTAAAAAATATTCAGATATTCCTTATCCACTACTTTACCAAGTATTTTCCTCGAGTACATACACTCACTAGAGTGAGGGCTAAATGTACCTTCTTAAATTGAAAGCACGCCAATTTTATGAAGACTCAAGACATATTTAATATGAGATCATTAATCTCCTCTTCTCTTTCATATTTTCTTCCATTTAGATCTATTATTTTCATGTTGTTAACCTCAATGTAGGACCTATTTTCCCTAGGTCCCTCCTTTTCATAAATCCATCAACCTAGGATTTAGACATGATTTCAAGATTTTGACACCTATTTTGGAGCCCTGAAAGAGACCTAGAGGTTTCTTCTCCTTGTCATTAGGAGAAAAATTTACCTTTGATGGATGAATTTTTTGGCTCCTCTTTATGAATATCATGTTCCAGAATGTTCGAGTATTAATTCCTAGGTTGGTCAATCTATAGGTGTTAGTAAATTCTTATCTCTATATAGACCATTCAATTTGTTCCATTTATCATAACATAACACAAGACCATATAAGGAAATTTTATTCTCAAGTGTTTAAGCATCTACAAGTTCAATATTTGAAGCCTTCAAGCATCCATTCAAGCATTCTATTGGAGATCAAGACTTCAAGTGATCAAGTAATTGAAGGAGTTTATCTTATACTCATCTTCAATCCATTCAAGATCCTTTGTTTCATCTTCTACATCTACTCATCTCCATCTTCTTGATTGAAATTGATTGGTGAAGTCAAACACATTACATTCAATTCAAGAGATCCATTTTTTCAAGGTGAAGTCATACATTTACTTTATCTTCATGCTATTTCACTTACTTCAAATCAAGGTTAATTCTTAAATTGGGGTTTGACTATGGAAAAGCCCCCACCAACAACAAATACCGTGTTTTATTCTAGATTTTAGATATCAAATTGAAGAATAAGCTACTAATTAGAGTACCACTTTTACCATTCAACAAAACTACAATATTAGAATTAGGATTGGACATCATCAATAAGGGCCAAACTTCACCCCTAATGAGTTATTTCACACTTTAGGCATTTTTTTTTCACTTATAGAACACTAAAATATTTTTGGGTTTCATTCTTTGAATAGTTTTAGGTCCTAATATGAAATTTTCCCCTCTTTAACTTTGAGCAATACAACAAGAAAAAAGCTAAGTTAAAAGGTGTTTTTCTTACCCTATTTATCCTTTGAATATATCTACTTAGATATACTTCTGATACACACATAGAAAGAGGGATCCTGATATGATATTGGTGGGCAGCTTTCACTAGCAGCTTGGGATTTTGGTGCAATGGATCATACCATGTGGTATTAGAGCTTCCACCTAGGTCTAAGTCTTAGACTAGGTGGTGATGCTAGCATTTGTCTAAGTTTCATATAACCAAGGGAGGGACCATCATATGGGTGCACATCAAGCCCAGAGTCTAGACTGTGGAGCATGGTGGGATGTTATGATCCTAGTGGGTGGCCTTCACTAGCACCTCAAGGTTTTGGTGCAATGGTTCATACTAGAACACTTAAGGAATTAGATATGTTTTCCCCTTGTCTTCCTACATCTAGTTCACATTAGTGCTCCTTGTTCATTTGGCTAGCACTATTCTTTCCAAACCTATCTCTCTTTAATTGGAAGTAGAAGGATTCTTGTCCTTATCCTAATTCACTCTATTTGCATAAGTATGTGTAGATGATGTAATGAACTTAGGTTTTTACTCTTGATTCACATTTCCTACCCCATAATAACTTAATCAATCTGCACTTAATAATTTTACTTTCTACAAGCTCTAAGAAATAGTCACCCAATGTTCATCACTTATAGTTTTAATGCACCTTATGGAAGACTCTAGAATTGAATAAAAGAAATTGGAAAACATGGTAATAATTAAAATGTTTTTCCTCTCATTTTATTAGATAGATATAGCTTCTAGTATAGAGGGTTTGAGGTCACAATGAATGGTTTGAAACATATGGATAACTGTAGCTTTCCACTAAATCTTGTTACTATTGGAATTCTTTATAGTAATCAAGAGGGACATGAATTAGTTATCCTAGGTCCACATGCATAAATAAAACATTTCAATTCTTAGTACACCCATATCCATAAAACCTTGTCATGCATGCATCCATTAGATAATACATTACTTAAACATGTATGTTACTATCCTAGGTCAAAACAACTTTGTAGAAATGTAAATATGAAACATAACACATCTGATAGAAGGAATTTAATTGGAAACCAAATTTGGGAAAACCCACCAGTAACATGCTATTAATTCTCACTATTTTTAAGGGATTGCTTGTGAAAGACCAACCCTGTTAAAGGTTATAATACACATTTCTAAATGCAACCTGGTAAAAGGATTTCAATCACCCTATTAAGAGTGAGCCTTGTTAGAGGACTTTAGACCATTCCATTAGAATTTCTCCTAGTTAAAGGATTTAAAAATGATTTTTAGGTCAACCTTAATCAAAAGGATTTACCCTAGACTAATATAATGACATGAAAGTAATAGTAAGGCTTGATCTGATAACAAGTTACAACTCACTTGTGGATTACAGATCCTTTTTAGTCCTCCATTTTGCTTAACATTCATACACTTCCACTCTCATAGCTTGTTCACCCTTCAAGAATTCATACTCATAAGTCTTTTTGCTTTTTATGCCTACTAAAATCACTTATATTAAGCCATTGAATGAAGCAATACCCTAGAATCCTTGTCTTCCTTAGGTTCCTGCACATGAAAACCTTTTCTTCTAACCAACTATTTCATTAAATAGAGAATTTATATTTTTTCCACTCAACCACAATCATCCATTTCAGTATTAGGTAGGATACAATGAATCTAGCCACTTATCCATTTGCTTCCTCTAGAAACTTCTTCTTCAATCCTCCTTGAATTCACCTCAAAATGTTTTACCTTGAATTCTATGCCACTAGCTCATCATAGTTATCTTCCACACACTCCACAAAATTCAAGAAAATAAAATAGTTAGCTCAAATTCATCAACTCTTTGATTTAACATATTTACTAGTACTCAACATCAATCTGTTATCATTTAACACCTATACTATTGTGTCACTTAGCCAACACTAGTTTACTCACCAAACACTAAAGCTTAATGATGTTCAACATCAACTAAACTTTACTCAGCATATACTAACAACCACTTAGCTTCCACTAATTTTTGCTTGTCAAGGCTCGACAGACAATTTTCATACTTGATCTTTTTCCAATCTTAGCTTGAGTAATCTTTCATTTCAAACTTTAAGTAGATAAACAAAACACTATAGTATCAATGTCTTACTTGGTCTTAGTGCTTCTTTTACATACCAAATAACTCAAACTTTCTCTAGGTGATATTATTATCTCCTCTTTTCAAATCCTCTTAAACAATCAACTAAATGATAGCTTTCAAACCAAAAAGAAATTGTCTCACCAACAAGTAGTAGGTTTGACATCATTGAAAAAATAATGATTGTTCCATTACATGTTCTTCACTTCAAAACATCTTATATCAACAATCTCCCTCTTTGGCATTAATGGAAAACTAATACCAACAACAATACCAAAAAGAAAATAAATCATTGAAATTTCTTCCTCTATCAATATAGTATATGTCCTTCCTTTGTGTAGGGTAAGGTGAGCTATGTCAAGTTCCTTTACTATTTATTATATTTTGTCCCTCTATCTTATAGCTCCCTCCATACTTTCCTTCTCTTACAAGGTAGATGCATATTTCTTTTTCCTTAGTCTTATATCTCCCTCTTTGACAACAATGCCACAAACCAAACAGATATGTACGCAGATATAATCAATTATAGATTCTCCCTTTGTCACCTTTCATGTGACTGTAAATCTTCAAGTGAAAGTTGAAATTGTTTACAGATGGCATTGTTATAGTTATTTAGTTTAGAAATTGTCTTACTTTCTTCATGTTACTGATATTCACCAAATTGTCAAAAATTACATGACATAATCTTTTGTACAATAATCAAACATATCCTTGTTGGGGAAATAAACATGTCTCATTTTATAAATCTAGATATAACAAGTTACCTTTTGTCTTTTCACCACTTCCAACAAGCTTACCATCAGTATCATGTATCTTGGCCTTCCTATTGTGAAATTCAACTCTTTATCTGGATTTGTTCCACTATGAAACACACAAAAAATTATAGTTAAGTCCTTTAACTTGATAAAAATTGTTACATTTTATCTTACTAGTCAGTTGAGTAGTTCCTTTACCTTTTATAAGACATGGGATATCATTACCAAATTTTACACATCTACCTTTGTATGGAGCAATGTCTCCAAGCTTTTCGTTATAACCAATCATACAATTTGAACATCCACTATCAATTATCCATCTACAAATTTTTTTTACATATGAAATCAATGTAGTTTTCTCATCTTCAAAGAAATCTTCTTTTGTAGAAACATAGACTACTTCATCATCATTACTTTTAGATTCATTATCAATTTATTTTTCAACAATATAATAGGATATCTTACCTTTCTCATCCTTGTTTCTCTTGATGTCCAAGTCATCACTACTTCATTTGAACTCTCTTTGCTTTATTTCATCCTTATGCTCTTTATCAGGACACCTAGAAGCAATATGACCTACTTAAAAATAGATAATATGTAGTCTACCTTTGCATTTACCTTTTCCTCTTCCAAATTATTTTACAATAAGTTCTTCAAGTTCATGACCCTCATCATCAAAACTATCACTATCACTCTTTACATGTTTTCATTTTCTTTTTCTAAAAAAAATTTGTGACTCAAATAAAAATTCAATAATAGTAGGTTTTTAGTTATCAAAGTTTAGACATTTCAAAAGTAATAAGTCTACCAATTACACCTTCCAAGGTAAAATTCTTATCTTGTGTGCATTTCAGTTCTTGGATTATAAACATTATAATCACATAAATATTGAGTACAATCCTCAATACCTTGCTTACTATACTTTCATATTTGATTTCTCCATTTACACCACAAATAAGATTAACTTCTTTAACTCTTATGTAGTATTGCACTATGTTGTCACCTTCCATCATTCTCATGTCATCAAATTTACCTCTTAGGCTTTCTAATTTCACTCTCAAGAGATTGTCACCACCTCCATATATTGTCTTCAATTTGTCCCACATAATTTTAAAAAATCTATACCCATTTCTAAAAAATTCAATGTTTTTATTGTTTGGGGGATTTTAAATGCATTTTAGACATCGATTTTAATTTTTCAAAATGGGCACCCATTTTTTGAATTTCAAATATCAAGTGCCCATTTCTTACAACATGGGGTGGGATTTTTTTTCCTTCCTTAGATTTTGGTTTGGGATAGGCTTGGTGAGACCAAGCATATGCCTTGAACTCTCAACATTTGGCTAAGGCATTGAACTGAAAAATTCATGCCTTGCCATAATTTTTAGAGGGTCTTCTTGATCAATTTTTTTTACAATACAAAAATCCTTTAGAGCTCTCATTGTCTTGATTTCAAAAATATAAATTTTATAGTGTTATGATTTTATTTACTATTTTTGCATTATTTTCAAAACAAAGGTGGTACCTAAATGTAAAATAGTCAGGTTCACCAAAACTTTAATAACTTTATTATTTTATAATTTTTAAAAGAATTAATTTATATGTCATTAATATACTTACAATTCTTTTGAAGTTAGAAAATGTGTTTTTTCAAAAAAGTGAAATTTTGATCAAATTATCATTTTTGTACATCAAAGGTTTTAAAATTTACATTTGTAGCCAATTAATAATTAATAATTTAAAAATTATTTAATAAAAAAAATGAAAATACTATCATCAATCTTCGATGTGTTAGGTAACCTCTTTTAACAGGGTTTACAAAAATTCATTTATTTTTCTCAAATTATGGTGTCCATACATCAGTGTGGTACAGTCTTGAAACAAACATTTTGAAAAAGTTGGTTTTAAAGATCCATACCAAAAATAAAATCTGTCATATGGGTACACAAATAAATTACATATTCAAAAAGTAGATTTCAACCACAAAAAAATTATTTTTGAAGTTTTTATATATTCAATCTCTAAATGCATAAAATTTTGACATTAATTGACAAGAAATTTTAAAAATAGGAAAAAAACTTCCACTTTTTACTCAAAAGTGAGACCCAACTTCTTGCGCTTACCCTATGATAAGACTATAATGAAGGACAAGTCCACTGTAGACTTTGACTTTAGTCACAAAGAGAACTAGCAAGGAAAAGGTCTACAAATAGATATTAAACTTAACACCTCAATTAAATTTAATTAGTACTGGAAATAGACGAGTGGGTAAATTATTGAATATACCTTTCATTATAAGAAAAATATTAAGAATGAATGTGACTACCTTATATGGGCCAGGAAACTCCACTCCATTCAAGTGTATTTGTCGGATCATGGTGTGCCAAAAAGTGGGGATATGAAAAATATGTTGTTTTGAAATAGCTCAAACCATTTCAAAATCTATTCCAACTTTGTTTCCACCCACCTTGATACTAAATGAAAACAATTAATATCTTTATAAGGTCTACTACATCTTTTGATATGAACCCTATATGCTCAACTTTAAAAACATCCTAAAAATGTGTTTTTGGCCTGGTTTTATGTGATTTTTACTTCAAATATGTAGCTAAGGATTTTTTTTCACCACAATTGATGTAATGAAAAGGGTTTCTTAAGAATGTTCTTATCTTTCCATAACTATAACATTTGTCAAATTATAAGTTTAGTAAGTAATTATTACTTATTTTCTAATGGATTTATGTATAAAGTGTTGACTGACACAGTACTTGAAAAATAACTATAACTTTCAAATCGTACACAATTTCTTAAATCTAAAAGATACATCACGTTCTATGTTTCTTGTACTATAAGGGAAAAAAAAAAGAAAATTTAAATTTTGTAGAGCTTTGAATTAGTTAAGGTGGTCACACATGGGTGTTTTTTATTTGCAAAAATAATAAAGTCAAAAATTAATTAATTATTATTTATTTAGAATAAAAATACCCAAAAATATGTGTCACATCTAGGCATGAGTCAACTACTTATATCTAGAATTTTATTAAAAAATATTATCATTTGATTTTGATTAAGGTGGTCAGACATACATCTACTTCTTATTTTTGTTATGAATTGTTTGTAATATTGCATTAAAATTCAAAATTTTGACCAATCAATTTTTATTTTTTTTGAGATAAGTCCTAGTAGTTTAGAAACTAGATTTAATTTTCTAGAGATTCTTTTCTCTCAACTTTTTGATATAAATCTAATAACAAGTAGAAAATTGCACATCAAGTTAACATAACCCTGATTTTTTGATTTTTTATTGCCACTTAAGAGCATAGTTTGGTTGACCATGATCTTGCACATACCCTCAAGCCATTTTTTGATCTTCACACTTTATCACTGGGTTCAAAAATACTTGAAATCCTCATAATTTTCCTTTGAGTTTGATCCAATTCATTTCCTTCAATTATCAAATTTGTCACAAAAATGATCATTTCTATGGGTGAACCTACAATGGTGGGTTACACTCTATGAGGGAAGAGATTCCTCCAAAAATTGGAAGGACAAAATTTTTGATTAGGGAGTTTTTATGGTAACCCCTTTAATAATACCTAAATAATAAAATGGAATTAATGTTGTTGTATTATGTAAAGGAACAGAGAAAGGATAGTATCTCTAGAATAGTCTTAATTCTTTTATGCATTATTCTTAATTTATCTTCCAACACTATAATACTTGTATAATTACTTAATTATTATATCTCTATTTTTTTAATCAATATTTAAATAATGGTTACATCTTATAATATTTTGATTATACATACATGGATTTTTGTCTAAGGAATAGGCCTCTTTGTAACCTTGTACATTTAAATTTTTAAGATGTAAGCATATGGGATTTGTTTTTTCTTGCTATGTAAATACCAATTGTTTTTTGGTAGTTGTGTCATGTTTGTGATATGTATATTATTGTAAGGGATCAAGGCTCTCTCCTTACTATTTTAATAAAAAGTATACAAATAGGGGCATTCAATTTTACCAATCAACCATTTTACACAACCTTTAGATTCTATGACTTTCTCTTTTTTCCATTTAAAACTTTTTTATCAACTCTTGTTAGCACTAATCCAACTAAAATGTACCATAATTTTCATTTCATAATAAAAATATTTTGAAGATAATTAAATATTTTATTCCTTGTGTGCAATGATAAATATAAATTCTAGATAAATATTGCATTCTCTTTATTACCCTTTGAAAACACATTTGAGACATTTTCCATCTTTCAATTTCTAGTATAGAGCATAGAAGTTAACAAAAGCTGTTGAAATAGTTTGTTTAAATCCAATGAGATAACTATTTGAGTTTTTAGACTTCTTGGTGTTCTGCATCATCTATATTAATGTATATAATACAATTTCTATTATTTTAATATAAATTAGTGCAACTTTTTAAATGTTATATTTATATATATATATATATATATATATATATATATATATATATATATATATATATATATATATATATATATATATATATATATATATATATATAACTTTAGACTTTTTTTTGTAAAATGAAGATATGAAATATCCAGTACATTAATATCAAAAGATATTTTGACCATTGATAAAATGAAAGAAAACTAAAGGAGAGTTAACTCTATTTTATTTTATTTTGAAAAAAAATAATTCTTTCACTTACAAACATTCAAAAATTAAATAAATGTGAAATTTTATCTCTATTTCGTTAATTATTTAAATGGTGTCTTTAATCTTATTTAGCAAAAAAAATATTTTTGATAGTTAAAAGCATCCAAAATGTGGGCTGACCCAAATAGAAAAAAATAGGGCTAAAAGTCAGCCAAAAGTCACCACCATAAGATTAACCAATCCCCTTCCTTAATATCGAAAACCCCCAAGTTAAAATGTTTATGCATTTAAATGTACTGCAACAAATAACAACATTATTCTCAAAATTATACATAAAATTAGGGCCATAAACATTAGTGGAGAATAACTAAGTCCAATAATTAACATCAAAGTGAGCCCCATAGGCTAAACAAATGGTAACTATCCTATATAAAAATAAAAATAAAAATTAAAGCATATGAAGGAGCTAACTCTCCTTGTAATGGTACCTTAGTTTCTTTTGAATCAAGCACAACCAATTATCTACAAGGAATTGGTATAGCAACTAGCTAGTCTCCATATCTATAGCATTATTAGTCTACTCCTTCCTAGCCTACAAGAGGTGTAGGGTAGTAGCTGCAAAATGCATCACCCTCACTAAAAAATGTGCAACCCTATCAAATTTTTCCTCCAGATCGTCATTTTTCTTAATCAACCTAGTGATAAATTCCCTTAGCTTAGTGATATTTGGATTATCCTAAGGCTATATAATAGTACTTATTTTACCCATGATACTTTCCTCCTAAATAGAAAACTCCACCATATTTAGTTATTTTTGTTTATACCCCCCCATAGGTTCCACCCCTTGTATCTATTTTCCCATAGTAATGACTCTAATAGGGAAAGTAGTTTGTGCCTTGTTCACCCACGTCACCCTCTTTTCTAGGCTATGGGGTGTTAACTTCTCAATTTTGAAATTATTAGATACACAAGAAGGCATAAGACTATCATGATCACTACACATGTCGTCTTCATTCTTTCCTTCAATATATGTGTCTTCCTCCTCTTTTTCACGATATTTTCTCCTAGTGGCTTTTCTTTTAGGCTTAGGTTCACCTTTCTTACCTAAGTTATTAGTGGAATCAATTTTTTGAGGTTTTTAGATCCTTACCAAGGGAGGTCAAGGGCCTTTCTCTCTTAGACTCTTATTCAACCTATTAGTACCCTTTTCAATAGTGGTACAAGTGATTTAAACATCTAAGACCTTAATTTTCTCCATTTTAATCTTTCTATTAGTAGCAAGTAGCTCAATTGCAATCTAGCTTTTAGAAGAAGGTGGTGACTATTTTGGTTTCACAATGCACACCCCATTTTTTAGAAGAAATGTGGACCCCCTAGCTTATTTTTACTTTCCTAGATCCCTAGTCTAGGGTTTAAGTCTTTTTTAGGTGTTATACCTAGAGTCTAGATCTTACCTTGCTCTCTACCTAAAAAACCCATGTGCCTAAAATTGATAATTTCCAAAGAAAATGTGATTTTGTAACTGATAAAGTAGTACACTAGTGCACCTAGCACACATGCACATCATACAAGCTCATCGAGTCTACTAGTGTGAGGTACTTCCCTTTGGAAGTGTTATGTACTTCACCTCGAGTTTATAAAAGCTTGCCACTCCTCTCTCTTCCTTATCCATTTTCACTTGCCAATAGTTGATGAGCACAACTCTGCATCCATAGAGAGGTGCAAAAACTTCATGATTCCTACACACATAAGAAAAAAATACCTAAGTCAGAAGATGCGCACTTACACACATGTCCAAGATGTGCACTTATGCACCTAGCCAAGGTGGGAAAGTGTACACCTTTTGTATAAACAAACCTAAAAATTTAAAAGAACCTAGTATAAGGTGTGCATATGCACACTGTATAGGACATCAACCATAACAAAACAATAATGGTGCACGGGTGCATGCCTTTCCAAGGTGCACAATTATGCACCACTTTAATTTTAAAATTAAGTCTTGCAATATTAGGGTGTGCACATGTACACCCCACGAGTTGCACAAGTGTGTACCCTTGGGATTTAAAGCTTTCTTAATATAGAGGCACACAAAGTGCACACTCAAGATGCACTAGAAAACTACCTATAAGGGCAGGATTTTGAGTGTTTTTCTAATGTTTTAACATTCTAGGTTTGATTTTTTTTAGTAATTAGGGCTTGTTTAGGGTTTGAATTTCAACCTTCAAAACTAATGTGTTTGTGTTTTGAGTAGATAAAATGGCTCCCTCCTCATGCTCACTCATAGAAAAGATTGCCCCAAAACTAGTTGTCTTTAAGTTTCAAGGTGTACAAATAAAATCACACTTCTAGGATGCACATTCAAAGATTTAGGATACTAAATGAGATCATATTGATTGGAATGTATTCTTAGTACTCTATAAAAAACTAAATGAGAGGTCACCGATGGTCTTAGCACTTATCAAATTAGGGCTAGCTAATATAGCCTCACATCCTACATCACTACAGTCTTCAAAGCTTGTTATGGCCTTGGTAGAGAAATATGTGTTAGAGGAGAGAGTGCTGAAGAGCATTACAGGGTAGATTGTCCTAGATCTAAGGCTGAAGAATATCAAGAAATTTTTCCATCTCCCAAGCATAGAACAATATGTAAGGTTAACTTATCATCAAGCAGAGAGGTGGTACAAGGATAATGAGTAGAAAGCTATAGAAAACATTCAATTATCATATTTGATTGAGAGGACACCTATGGGATGAAGAGTTGGAAAAGTTAATATAACTAGAGGATACATGAAAGATGATATTGGATACTTCCATTATGCTTTTGAGTAGAATTATGGATCTACAATTAGAAAGGAACTTGAACATCTAGATGGTACATTTCATCAAGACCATCAAAACCACTAAAATGCCAATTGATTGCGCCACAATTCTCATTGGAAATTTTGATGAACAACTGGTTATAGTCAAAGCCTATTCAAGGTTTTACATGACATCTTGTTTAGTGTATCTATTAGCAACAAGGACCATGGATTATCTAGGATTGTTTAAGAGGGGAAGAATGCAAGATGTTAATGCTTGGCCTTATATGATATAGCCCAACTAGTAAAGAAGGAGCTCTTAGATTGCAAAAAAAAATAGAATAGTGAATGATGATTTCATTTTTGCAATCAACCAGTTCATTGAGGGACATTATGCAAAAAGAATATCAAAAGAGGAAGTAGTAAGAATTGCAAAAATAGGTTCCTACTACGTCGAGTTTAAGACATTTACCAACTCAAGGGTAGCAGGAACAACTATGAATCAAAAGAAACTCTTGAGATATCTATTGGATAGGCTCACTCTACTAGAGATTGTGAGACAACTCTCATCTACATATGATAGACTGAGGGAACAATATAATAGGACCTAGGTATGGCCCATCACCATAGGTCCATTTAGAGTCAATAAAAAGCAAGATATCATGACTTTTGATTTAGAATGGGATCACTATCCCTTGGAGGAAATAATTCCCCCCATCCATGTTTTGACAATACTGGCAGAGTTCAATATTTGGTAGGAAAATAATTTGAACATGAAGATGCCATAGATGATCATTAGATGAATGCATTAGATGACTATGATATTTGAATAAGGGATTATCATAGGATGATAGTTCAGATGTCTTAGATCACATGTATAATCGACATAAGATATTTGATTGGCCAATCATGAACATAGAAATTTATAGAGAAAAAAATGTAGATATTAATTATAGGGTGAGGCATATCATCTAGTCAACCAAAGAATAGATTAAGAGACCATTCAAATTGGACCTGATTACTCAAATAGTAGTCTTCTAGTCCACAACCTGCCTAATAAAGGGAAGAGGGGCAAAAGTTACAATAACAACATCCCCTACTCATTCTCCAATTAGGCTAGAAATGGTGTGTCAAGATGGTAGGCAATTTGGATACCTTAAAGAAAAAAAGGCAAAGAATAAAAGAAAAAGAGATTCTCCTCAAAAATCTAAGCCTAAAGTAGAAGGGACTCAAGCCCAAGAGGTAACTCAAGCACCTAGGAACTAAGAGCCCAAAAATGTAGAAGCCACTCAAACTTAGGATAATCTGCAAGTGCCACCACTGGAATAGACAAGGACCAAAAGAAGAAGAATAAGAGGTTTCCCCACATGTTAAAGAGGGAAAAGCCTCTCCATTAACTCCTAAGAAAATTAAGACTAAAACTCCAATAAAAAGGACTAGAAGACAAAAAACCATGAAGAAAGGTTATTCCTATTTCTTTAGTCATAGAAACTATTCTTAAAGATGATGAAGGAGGTGGAGAGGATAACCTTCCCTTGAGTCATTGGACTTGTCTAGATAGGGCTACTAAGGAAGAATGAAAATTGAGTTCCAATGTAACACTTCCATCTATTTCCACACAAACTATTCAGGTTACAACTTGAGAGGATGAACAACAATAGTGGATTTATGAAGAAGAGGGTCAAGGGACCGATGTAGTTAGAATATCAAATTTTGATTTCATACCTATGGTTACTAAGATCATAGGTGATAAGATAATGGATACACCAACAAATCAACCTTTGGGAGAAGATTGAAGTAAATTGCTACCTTTTCCACAAGGACCTTTAAGTGCCCCATGATTGCCAAGTCAATATTTATCTTTCTTAGATAAAGGTTCAACATTTCCTCTCCCTCTTGCTAATGAAGAGAAAGTAGAAGCTATGAAAAAAGAAGATCCACAAGAAATACCTACTAATGAAGTATCAAAAGAGGGGAAAATATATGAATAACCTTAGAAAACTTCTCAAGATATAGAGGTGAGGATTGTAGACTCAACAAAAATAGGGATGCTTAACGTAGATCTCTCATAGAAAGAGAAGACTCTAAATAGGATTGATGAGGGAAAGGGTTTAGTAGTACAAACCCCCTCTTCAACTATATATATGTCTCTAATGGGAACTAGTCCAAGCTAGTTGAAGAGGGAGGTGATAGTTAGGCAAAAAAGGAAATTATATTATAGTGTGGATGAGGGAACAAAAGAATTAGTTGAAGCCTTCAAGAAACTTGATCCACCTACAAGTGATGCATCAACATTGGACTTCATTATGAAGAACTAAAATTGGGACTTGATTTCTTATATTGACATATAAGCCTAAAATATTATCAGATTAAAGAGGTCTGACTGGGAAAGCCCATTGTGGGAAATGCTAAATGGTTAGTCAGTACAACAATTAAAGAAGTGTTTATCCAGCTAGAACAAGATGAGTTTCAATCGTTGAGGCTCTGGAAATAGAATGAGATTCTAATAGGATATTTGCATGAAGTGGTTTGTCTTGTGGACCCTAATCATCCTAAGGTGACTTGAGGTGAGACATTTTATAGGAAGGAGAAGGAAGGTGTACAATTGGATCCTTTTTTAATGCATGTCAGCAATCCCAAGAAAGTTTTAAGGAAAAAGGTGTGCAGATAATATAGTGAAACCTTAAACTATTGCACCATATGCAAATTAATGTAGAAAAGTTGGTTTCTATACTAAATTGGGATTTTGGATTAATGGATGAGGTACATAACTGGGGTAAAGATCTTCAAGCATTATAGTCAATAAAGGGTCAGAGGTATCATATGCTTATGGATGTATATACGAGGGAAGAATTAGATAAGATAGATGATTGGATGAAGAAGATTATTTCTAGTAATAAATTAATGGAGACATTACATGTAGATATACATAAGCTCAAGGATCAAACCCAAGAGAAAATTTTGGAAGATGAGAAGAATTACATTGATGCTTGCCTTGACAATTTTGAAGATGGGTCCAGTGATAAACTCATGACTGTGAAAATAGTTGTCAAATAGTTCTGGAAGACCTCTAAAGAAGCTTTCATTGATGAAGACATTACACCAAAATGTAAGATAGAGGAGGCATTGGTAGAATTAGATGTAAAACATGAAGACTTTTCAGAGACTCACATAGGAGGATTTAGCAACTATCAACAAATAGTAAAGAATAAGTATAATGCTTTGGATTGATATGATAATATAATTCAAGAGAAAAAATCTAGACATACCTCTGGTATAAAGGGGAAGAAAACCTAGAAGCTAAAATTTCAGTTTCGACACTTGGGAAAATTTTGGATATTTGAACCTGTCACCAAGGTGCACTTCTCCAAAGGTGCACAAGGTGTGAAAGGTGTGCTACTCCATAGGTGTAACATAATTTTTTGAAGAAGTCAGATGTGTACCCATAATTAATTGTCAGTTCCAAATTTAGAGCTTTCTATGCATCAAAAACACATTTTGATGGCAGTTTAACTCCTAGAAAAACCTACAAAATGTTTAGCTTCTATTTTTAGCACCTCTATAGACTCTCAAATCCTCTTATAGTTTCCTTATTATTATCTACTTCTTTTTTTTATTTTTTTTAAAGTCATGTAAAGGCTCATGCAGCCATTAATTAATATAAACAAGGTTGGAGTCCTACTTTAAAAAATTTAGAGAGTTAGTTTGCATATAATTAGATATGTTTGATTCATTTTAAGCATATATTTACATAAAGGAATATCTCACTCTCAAAAAAATTTAAGGAGATTATTTCTTATAAATTAAAGAATTAAATATGTATTACAGACCATTATTTTGATGCAATAATAGATGTGATTGGTGCTCTCATTCTGAGTGTAGTTATTCTTCTCAGAGTGTGTTATATTCTGTGGATGTATGTTCATGAAGTGTAATGGAGCCAATGGTTTTTTTATGTTATTTTGATTCAGTAATATTTTTAAAAAAATATTCATGTGTTTAAAAATTCCACTAACATATTTAGTTAGAGAAGAGATTGCCTACTATCCATAAATTTCTTTGTTGTCTCACATGAATGCACTTTCCTTGGCCATGTGATCTAATGAGAAGTGAAACATCTTATGGTTACTAAATTCCCATCGATGATTGCATCAGTGGAATTAAGGAAGTGCTACTCCTATTTTCATTGGTTAACTATTGATCTTTTCAAAAGCTTAACTCCTAGATGTGTTCTTGTTGTGGCTTATGTCCATTAGTGATTTATTTTTCAAGTCATTTTCTTTAAACTTCTCATTACCTTATCTTTTTAATTTTCTTTTACAAACATTTGGTTAATTTAGGAATTTATATTGTTGCATTGTTAAACTGCAT